>CAUYSK010061531.1:0-72126 GCA_963575035.1 Avahi laniger | reverse complement strand
GAGGGACCTAGAAGTCTCCAGAGAGCCACGAGAGTGCCACCGAAGAGCGAGCCCACTGGAAACATCAGCGCAGTCTGGAGAAGCCAGTGCCAACCCAAGACCGCATCAGGGATGCAAGAAGTTTCTTACATCTTTTCCCCCCCTCCTCGCTCTGCAGTCCAGAGGAGCAGAAAGCCCGCTGGTGGGAGGAGAGGTGGAAACCCGAGGCAGAGAAGCAGAGAAGAAAGAGACCCGGAGAAGAGGCTCAACTTCACGTGAAATTTTTTAACGACAGCTTTCCTGATAGAATTCACACACCACGCCCTTGACCCGTTTAAAGTGCACTGTTCAATGGTTTTCAGTTTTTGTTACTTTGAAGAGAAACCCTGCACCCACCATGCCCCTCAACTGTCACCGTCTGTCCCCGTACCCCCCGCCCTAAGCAGTCATTCTCCTGCTCTCTGTTTCTTTGGCTGTGCCTTTCTGGACACTTCACAGAAACTGCATCGCACAGTATCTGGCGCTCTGTGGCCGCTTTCTCAATGAAAGCACCGGCACGTGTTGGCTGGACCCTGCAACTTCCAAGTCTTGGGTTCTTCGGCAGGTCACAGAAGTCCCTTCTTCAAAGGGAAGTGGCAACGATTAAACGAGACATCCCCAGTCAACTGCTTCACTGGAGCAAGCTCATCGAGCTCCCTGGCTCTGCCCCGAGCTGGCAGGGAAACGTCCAGCCTGCCTTGCCGCGGTGGGCGTCATTCTTTGCTTAAGTTCTGTCCTTCCCCCAGATGAGAGCCCCGGTGAGGGCCGTGTCTGCCTCCTACCAAGCCGCAATTAATGTTTACTTGCCGGCCGAGGACGGGAGGAAGCAGGGGAGAAAGAGAAGGCCCCGGAGCCAATCCCGGGTGCGGGGCGAGTCTGTGGCCCAGAGGGTTCCTGGTGTCCTGCAGGAGGGCAGCAGGCAGCGCCAGATGGCAGACAAACTCTCTTGCTCTCTGGTTAAGTTTTATGCCTTTCTTTGTGGTGCAGTTTCTTTGTTGCTGACATCTGCTGCTGTGTATTGTTCCGGAGGCAAATGTAAAGCGGAGAACGCGTCTTGGGTGCTTTGTTCCTCCCCATCCTGGGTGCCCTGTTTGAACGTGCCCTGTCCTTGGACCCAGGACCTCTGACCCCCACTCCCTGCCCCTGTGACCTTTCACTTTCCTGCCCTTAAGGCCAGACATCAGGAAACTACCAAGGCTAAAATGAAAAATCTTTCAACTGATGCTCACTAGGGTACCCCACGGATGTCTCAAAGGGCCTCTGCCCCAACGCAGGTGACACGGGTAATCCAGGGTCATCGTTCGGGAGCCTGCTGGAGACGGCAGAGCAGGAGTAGACCCCCTGAGAAATCACACACAGACGGCATCTCAAGGGGATGTCTCTAAATGGCCCAGACAGCGGTTTTCTAGGGACAATTCCATGTGGAAGAGAGCCCAGCCTGGCTTCCAGGTGACCTCGGGGAAGGTGAGGGCAGCGTGGGGCGGGGTGGGCTAGGAGTGGGCACGTCGGGGAAGACATGGCCTTGGGGACGGAGCAGTGACCCTCCGAGCCCCTTCAAGCCCCACCAGCCTCTGTGCCCACAGTCTTCACACAGAGCCTGACTTCCTCCTCACCAGGGCCTGCCAGGGACAGGAGATTCCCATTTTATCCAAAAGAATCTGGGGCTGGAGGCCAGCACGACGCCGCACAGCTAGGGAGGGGAGGTGGGTCCCGACCCGCCTGTGGGGCGGCTGCCGCCCTCAGTAGACATGCTGTCAGCTTGTCCCCGCCACCTCCCGGCATGACTGTCGTCAGCGACACTTCTCAGGCGAGGAGTGAGGCTCCGTGAAGCGAAGTACTCCACCAAGGTCACTCAGTCGGTCAGTGAAAATTCGAACCCAAGTCAGCTGCCTGCAAGGCCTGTGGACGTGTCCACTCCTGACCCCAGGTGACTCTGGCTAGTAGAGAGGCTGTGTTCCCTGAACAGTTCGCAGAGCTGAGCATGGCCTGGGAGTCTCCCGGGGGTGGAGAGGTGACAGACAGCGCATGAAAGGGAATGAGATGTTCTTGTGACATGTGTGTGCACACGTGTGTCCGTAACTGTGTGTCTATGTATACATGTGTACGTTTGTGAGCATGTATCTATATGTATCTGTGTGCATAAGTGCATACGTGTCTATGTGTACACATGTGTTTGTATGTATGGGTGCATATTTGTGAGTGTATAACTATGTGTTTGTGTCTGTGCGTGTCTGTGTGAGTGTGGATGTATCTGCCTGCATGTGTGTCTGTGTGTGCTTGTGTCAGCGGGTGCATGAGAATATATATGTGTATCTGTGTGTGTTTGTGAGCGTGTAAATAATCCCATGCCTGTCAGCGGAGACTTACGAGATTGGGTCCCCTCTACACTGGAAAATTATTCATTTTTTTCAGCTAATAAAAAACAAAGGAATCTTTTCTTAAAGTTCTGCTTTGGGGCCCCAGAATGTAAACTTTATGAGACTGGGTTTATAGTCTCCAAGGGAAGAATGTTCCTTTTGAAGATCTAGACTGAGAAAACTCAGAATTCACTGCTGAGTCTCAAATATTTTTACTTCGCAGCAGGAAATAAAATATATTATTTCATATATATATTTCTCAAAACGATACTTACCCTTACCACGTGTAATGTGCTTTGATTTTTTAAATTCTTCTCTGTTTCATTTTTCAAAATGCCAGCTATGAGCCACTAAACTGATGTCGTGGCCCACTTGAGGGAGGTGACCTGCACTTTGACAAACACTGGCCGGGCTGACCCCTACCCCACTCCCCAGGAAGAGATTTCGGCCATCCAGCTGGCAAATGAACATCAGACAGTCAACTTTGTGCCAACTACTCTGCTAGGTTCTTGGGAAACAAGTCTTCTGCCTTCTTGGCACTTAGATTCTAAAGGAGAAAATGAAACACAAATGCAGAAGCAAGTGATTTCAGGTCTAGGAAGGGAGCTGGTCAGGGAGGACTGCTCTGAGGAGGTGACATTCGCACTGAGGTCCGAGTGACGAGCTGGCCTGGGCAAGTGTCGGGGAGGAGGATCGTCCTGTATTGTGTCTCTGCCACCAAAGGGTGGAAAGCGACCTTGATCCAGAGCCTCCGTGACCCCGCTCTCCTCCCCAGCCCTCCTCTCCTCTCCCCTTTCAGCTACATTTCGCCCCGAGTCCTCCACGTGAAGATGTGGCAGCCCTACAGTGGCCCTTACTCATTTTTCCCCCAGAACATTTAAAAATAACATTTGGTCGGTCTGATTGATTTTGGTACTAAGACGCACTCTCTGAAGACACAGCCGATTTTACGGAGGGTGACCTGGTTAATCAATGAGGCTCAGAAGAAGGGAGAAGCCCGGTGGATGGGGTGAGCGCCGGGCGTTGGGAAGCCCACAGCAAGAGGGGCAAAGGCAGCGAAAGGAGACCTCGGCCCTCAAAGTGGGCGCTGCTTCTCCTGAGACGTAAAATGCATGCTCCGTGGTGTGGGTGCTGTGGGCCCCCTCACCATTCACCGTGGGGTCCTTGCTCAAATGCCACCTACCCAGCGAGCCCCCGACCACACTGCTTAAACTGCAGCCCTCCGCTCCTGACTTGCTACCTATTTCACTCGCTCATCTGTTTACCGTCTCGCTCCACATCCAGAGTGTTAGCTTGCAAGGGCAGGGGTCTTTGTTTTATTGCTAAGACACGGCTGCTGTTAATAAATAGCTGCTGTACAGGTCAGTGAACAGCCGCTCCTGTCTACCGAGCACCTGGCGAGCCCCGAGCCCTGTGCATAGATCCCCCCTCGCCCTCACACACACCCTGCAAGGTGGTTATTATCGGTCCCACTCTAGAGACGATACAACGGAGGCTTCGAGAGGGGCAGTCAACACAGTGAGCCAAGGGTGGCTTCAGAGCTGAAGTCTGGTGCTTCCAGACTCCAAACGGGCCAGGTCGCGATGCTGCCACTCAGAAAATAGCAACGCCGTGCAAACAGGTGACCCGAACGGAGACCCTCCCTGAAGCCAGCTCTGCAGGCACAGAGTGCTTCTCTTTGCTTTGCCTACAGAAGGGCAAAGGTGCTGTTAATCAGCAGAGATGCTTCTCTGCCAAACAGCTGGCTCGTGCTCTCTGAGGGGAAGGATGGTTTCATGTTGTAGTATTATTCTTAAGGAGTTTCCACGCTTTTTGTTTTTCAACACACGGAGGCACACGGAACATAAACAGGCAGAAATTTATGCCACTAAATACCCTCTGCTGAGCCCCCTGAGGTTGAGGCTGGGCGCGCACCTCCTAAGTGCCACAGGAGGGGGACTGGGGGCCGGGGTGGCCCACTGATTCGGAGTTCGACAAGCTTCCACTTCCCTCGGGGCCGAGTGGCCAGGGCGAATTAACCAGGCATCTGAGGCTGCTGAAGGCTGGGTTCTGGGACCCCAGCAGTGATTGTGCTTAGGGACAGCGGCTGCTTCAAATTTTGAACTGCTCTAAACAGCAGATTAGCAAGGTTTTTCTGCTCTGGGAAGAGACCAAGGGACTTAGGCCACAGCCTTCATCCTCGGACTTTTCTGGATTAAAGCCTCCAGCTGTGAGGCAGAGAAAGAAAGGCCACGAGCAGTGGTGGCTGGGTGCCCCCCTTCCCTGGCCAGCAGCAGCTCCCAGTTGCCTGGGCAGAACCCGAGCGCCAAACAGGAGCGTGGGAGACCCCAACACAAGGGTGTCACCTCTGCAGGGGATGCTGCCCCCACCCCCAGCCAGCCCACAGCCTGGCCTGGAGCTCGACCCCTTCAGGAGACCACAGCCCTGGCCCTCCCGGAGCCCTCCAGGCACGGCCCCAGGAAGCAAGGGCGAGGGCCCAGAGAGGACACAGGCAGGGCCGTGGTCCCAGAGTGAGGAGAAGTGATGGGCTGTCATCTTTGTCTCCAGCTGTAAGGTTCGCAGCCTGTACTAAGCAGGCTGTGCACGGCCTCACAGGGCCACCTCTCTGTCTTCAGTGTGACAAACATCTGAGTTCCCACTTGGTGCCAGGCATCGGGCCAGGCCCTGGCCGTGTATCCCATTCAACCGAGGGTCTGCTATGAATTAGGCCCTGAGGGTCCGTTGTAAGAATACAGCAATAACTAACAGCTACTGAGCCAGGCACTGTGCTGAATGCTTTGCACACGTGAGCACAGCCGTCCGCAGAACCAGGCCTTGCTGATGGGGCAGTGATTTTTCAGCAGAAACCTGAAGGAAGTGAGGGAACTAAGCCGGGGAGGGTGCCCCAGGCAGAGGGGACAGCAAGGGGAAGGCGTGTACCGGGCGTGTGCCTGGCGTGTGCGAGGCACCACACAGCACGCCTGGAATGGGGGAGGAGCAGCGCCAGGCCTCCGGGCCATGGGGAGGCCCTGGGCCTTCATTCCGAGCTGGGAGCCCCGGGAGACGTGAGCGCAGGGGGGGCGTGGTCCGACTTATGCTCTCTCTGGTGGGAGGGGTGGAGGCAGGGCTCATCCGGGAGAGACTGCAGGAGAGAGGCGGCAGTGGGTGCAGAGAGGTGCAGGCAGTGGCTGAGTCCCCGATCTGTTTTGAAGGCGGCGCCCAGAGGACTGGCGTAGGGCCAAACACGTGGTGAGGCAAAGCGGGGGGTTGGAGAGGCCTGCGAGCAGCTGAAGGACTGGGCTGCGTTTGCCGGGGCGGGAGACACGAGCTGTTTCAGACACGGCAAATTTGCGACGCCAGGAGGCCGCTGGGGAGACAAGTCTGGCGTCCGGGAGGCTGAGGTGTTAGCGTGTGGCACCGTGAACAGGCAGTGTGGACGCACGCATTCAGCACGTACTCTGCCGTGTGCCGGGCACTGCTCCCGGGGCAGGGGACAGAGCAGGGCACAGAGACACAAAGTCCTGACCCTGGTGAGTTCCTGTGAGCCGGCAGGCATGGGGCGGGCATGGCGACAGGGGACTCTGCTGGGAGGAACTGGGAAGCCGGCATTGCTTGGTTAGTCCCGGGGGTGTGGGTGTGGGGCTGAGGGGCCAGGAGGCCAGCGGTGACCACGCGCCTGCCGTCCCCTCCAGGCTGGGGGTGTGTGAGCTGTGGACGTGTGAGGACGACTTGGACTCTTGAGTCTGCGGAGGGCGCGGGCTTGCGTTAGAGCTGAACGGCATCCAATCTGCTGGAATCCATTATCGACTTTTGCTGACCCGCTGTCTGCCCTTGGAGAAACGTCAAAACTGCACCGCCAGAGCCAGCGTCGGCCGAGATGAATAGCAGGAGACAAGTTAATGTTTCCAACGTGCTTTAAGCCACTGCTGGGGGCAGGGTGGGATCTGGGAGGGAGCCCAGGGGGTGGGGAGGGACAGGGGGTCTGTCCCAGTGCGAGGGGAGTCGTCATCCACTGGGACAAAGGGCCGTCTGTTCCCTTCCTGCCGCCTCCTAAGGGACCCAGACGGCACAGTCCTCCACCGTCCCACGGGTCTGCATCAGAGCATGGGCTCAGGCCTCCTGGGTTCCTTGCTAGCTGTGGACCTGAGCAATGACTTAACCTCCCGGTGCCTCAGTTTCCACATGTACATCTCTCAGAACTGAGAGGACTGAATGAAGTAGCACCGAGCATGACACAGAACAGTGTCTGGCATAGAAGAGTACTCGCCAACTTTAGCTATTGTTATGATTTATTGAGCACCCAGAACATGCCAGCGTTAGGGATTTCTTTGACCCGACAATGGATAGGTGGTGAGGTGGCAGGGTGAATGAGACACCATGAGTCACCAAGGCAGAGATGCTCTCTCCGAGGATCTTTGAAAATGAAACAGTTTCTCAGCCCACTTGTCGAATCAATAAAAGATGGGCTTCTAGAACCCAAGGTGATCTTGGCAGCCAGCTTCCCGTCTAATTCCTGGCCGACTCCTTCCCTACCTCCCACATCCTGAAGTCTCACCTGGAGGGACCGTGCTGCTCTGCCCAATGCCGAACAGTCCTGAATGCTGAGTTTTTGGCCTCTGCTCGACTGCCGAAGTGACGGGGAGCTCTGCACTCCCAGGCGGCCCACCCCACCGTCCCAGCTTTAATCAGCACAGGCCTTTGTCGTGACAGCCTGCCCCACGCAGTGTGCCCGACCGGTGTGCTTCATGCTCATACCTACAGTCTGGGCTCACAGAAAGCAGGTACCTTCTCACTGTAACCTCTATGATTTCTTTTTTTTTTTTTGCCTGGTCTCCAATAACGTTGGAGATGAAACATGTCTTGTCATAGGAACAGATTTTTAGATACATCAAAAGGACTGATTCCGTCACTTTAGGGGACAGAACCATGAGTTAGTAGAAAGACCTGGGTTTGGATTCAGCTCAGCCACCGAGCAGCAGGTTGGCCTTGAACCATTACTCCACCTCTCCGTCTGTGTCGAATGGAGTGTTATAAGAAGGAAATGAGACCATGTGTGTCGCATGTCACGCGACTGCACTATGAGGCATTTAGTGTTATTATTGTTACTGATGTTGTTCTTTTTGCCTGTCCAGCTCCTGCAACTTTTCCTTCTTGAATCTTTTGGCTGCTTGCGTCTTAATCCTGTGCCATTTTCCCTAAACGTTGCTGTAAGAGGGAGGAAAAGGTGCCTTTCTCTGGGATATTGGGTGACATCCCAATAACACCTGGCATACAGTGGTTGCAGAATAAAAGTTTTTGAAATGTCAACCAGTAACATAATAATAACACTGACGTAGTAGCAGGTGCCAGGTGACTGTCTTAATTGCTTTACATATGTTATTCTCATGTAACCCTCCCATCTTATAGGTGAGTTAATTCTAGTATCATCCCATTTTACAGACGAGGAAACTGAGGTACTGAGTTAATTTGCTCAGCCACATAGCTAGTAAGATGTAGGGATGGGATTTAAGCCCAGATGATCGGACTTTGGAAATTTCCCTTTTGACCACCATACTGCCTCGTGAATATGTAATTTTCAGAGCAATTTAAGCAAATAGCCTACAATGCTTCCTGTGAAATACTGAAGGAGGGAGGCACTTCTGTATTCCAGAACTTCATGGCGTTTCAGAATGGGTTCATATAACTTTCTTTTTTAATTTTTGGTAGTTTTTTTATCTATCCGATCAGTATTTTTAACGAATGTTTATTGCTGCGCTTTTTCCACTGTATCATTATTTTACTGCCCTTGTAGTATTGACATTTAGCTGGAAGAATAAAACATTTACTTCTAATCTGCTTTTCTTTTTTAACGGATGAGTAGCATTCAAATAAAGCCAGGATTTTAAATGTTAAAAAAATAACAATGTTGCACCTGGAATTTCTAGAGTTGAGTCATGAATTACAGGCAATGGGATAACAGTGAGTAATTACAGCAGTCTGTGGGGACAGCTGTAAGAAAGACGGGCACCACCGCCTGCAAGAGTGGGCAGGACGATTCCTAGTTCCTCGTGAAACCAAGAGATGTAGGGAAGGATCGCAAAAGAAGACACAATTACAGAGGATCCCCAGGAGGCTTTAGCCTCACTGCTCTTAAGCAGGAGACAGCATCACTTCCTGCCCTGCTGTGTGATGCTTTGCAGTCAGTACAGAGGCCTCAGATCCTTTCCCTGAACCACTGAGATCCAACTGGACGAGAATCAAAGGGCTCCAGTTACTCTGCTTATGTTACAGATGAGAAACTGAGGCCCAGGGAGGTGCGGCAGCTTGTCCAAGTCCCACAGTGGGTAAGTGGAAGCCATGCGTTACTAGTCAACCCCATTTATTCATTCATTCATTCATCCGTTCAACAGGCACTTAATGAACACCGACTGTGTGAAATTCACCAGAAGAGAAGCGCCATCTTCTCAGTGACCCAACAACTGAGACCAGTGCTGTCCCATAGGGAGAGACACAATGCAAGTCACATGTATATTCTAAAATGTTCTAGCAGCCACATTCAAAAGTAAAAACAAGCAGGTGGAATGAATTCTAATCATTGATTTAACTTAATATGTCCAAAATATGATTTTAACATGTGATCAATATTTAATAAATATTAATGAGACATTTTACCCTTTTTTGGTATTAAGTCTTTGAAATCTGGTATGTATTCTATATCAAGTCTTTGAAATTTGTTGTGTATTTTGTATTAAGTCTTTGAAATTTTGTGTGTAATTATACTCATGGCACATCTCAATTCAGACTGGCTACATTTCAAGAGCTCAGTAATCGCATGTAACTTGGTGGCTACCATGCTGGAAAGCCCAGATCCGGATGTATGGTTCTCGATATCACTATGGGGAACTTCTTCAAAATAGAGCTTTCCTGCCTCCACCGGAAGATTCAATTCATTAGATGTAGGATGTGGCCTAGGAATTTGTATTTTAATCAGTATTTCAGGGCAATCTGATGCAGCTAGTCATTTTGGAAGCAGTGAGCTGAGAAAATGCAGCCCTGTCATTTATTGTGCTTAATAGAGACTGGCCAGATAGCCAGGGAGGACTCTTCCCTAATTCATATCAATTAGGAAGAGCTTGATTTTAACTAGCAAAGTCCGAATTAAAGACGACATTCAATTGCATTCAGTTGAATTACTTTTAAGTAGAAAGAATAAACTCAAAAGCACTTCCAAGTAAACAGTGCTTGATTTAGTAAGCAGGTAAGATTTCCTGGTTAATACTAAAGAATATTCATTTGCACACATTCTTGAAACACCAGTTTGTTTTCTTAAGATTAAACAAACCTTCAATGGTGTCTCCAGCACTAATTTGCTCAAGAGAAAAACTTTGTAACAGATAATGACAGTTGGGTGGTAGCACTGCCTGTGCTGAGCTGGTAAGTGCAGCAGTGGAATTGGTAGATATTCACCAATATGCTTTAATTAAACACCTTCTGTATGCCAGACACAGCCCTCAGCCCCAAGACTACAGAGACGGGTGAGAGCTCTGGAAGGGTTTGCACCGTAGCTGGAGAAATAGGTAACGACAGGCGGAGCTCTAAGGAAGGACAGAAGGGAACAGACAGTCCTGTCCTGGAGCTGGGCTGGGAGGTAGGGAAGGTCCTCAGATAAGAACTGAGCTGAGCCTCAAGTGACAAGAAAATGTTTCACAGGTAGAGACAGAGAACTCTGGCAGAGGGAGCAAGAACATTGTCACCGAGTGCTTGGGGAGCTGTGGGCGAGGACACTGGGTGCCTGAGCTGATGCTGGAGAAACGGGCTGGAGTTGGGAAGGTGAAATGAAGTCCAGGCTAAGGAATTTGGGTCCTGCAAGGTAATGGGGGGCCGTAACTGCAGCTACAGAGATGCGCAGAGCAGGGCTCGGTCAGTGACAGATGAGTAAGTGGCTCCATCAGTGAACGCATAAATAATAGATGCATCAAGCCAAGGGCATCGCAGCCAGGAGACCAGTGAGGACACACCGCACCTGTCCAGGTGAGAGGTGGGGAATAAGACCTGGACCAGGTGCTGACGGCAGATGAGGGATGAGGCACAGATGTTCTTAAATGACCCACAGTGCGAAAGTCAGGACTTGGTAAAATTGCCACAGGGAGTCACCCCTCGCTTGGCTGTGGCTGAAGTGCGATGCTGCCGTGAGAAGCCGAAAGGTCCCAGGAAAGGAGGAGAAGAGGCTCATGAGGCCAGGATCGCCAGGAGCCCTGGGGAAGGGAGACGTTGAACCCTGGGACTTACAAAGCGTTCCTCTTCCTGGGCAGGCTACGACACTTCTGAGCAAGCTCCTCATTTTCCATTTTTTATTATTTTTATTTTTTCAATGGAAAGTCACTCAATTGGGAAGAAATGCAAGACATCTGTGTATTAGTCAGAGTTCTCCAGAGAAACAGAACCAATAGGATATATATAGATACATATATAGATAAAACAGAAGATTTATTATGGGAACTGGCTCCTGAGGTTATGGAAGCTGAGGAGCCCCACGAGGTGCTGGGGGACCAGGAAAGCTGGGGTGTGGCTCAGTCTGAATCTGAGGGGCCTGAGGACCAGGAGCTCCGATGTCTGGGAGAGAAGAAGATGAATGTCCCAGATCAAGAGAAGAAAGAATTCGCCCTTCGTCCACCATTTTGTTCTATCCAGGTGCTCAACAGATTGGATGAAGCCCACCCATA
The DNA here is from genome assembly GCA_963575035.1 of Avahi laniger. Taxonomy (NCBI): domain Eukaryota; kingdom Metazoa; phylum Chordata; class Mammalia; order Primates; family Indriidae; genus Avahi; species Avahi laniger. The sequence continues at coordinate 61,070 of CAUYSK010061531.1, read as the reverse complement.
CTGGTGAGGGCATCTTCTTTACTCAGTCTGCTGATCCGAATGCTAATCTCTTCTGGAAACAACCTCACAGACACACCCAGAAATAACGTTTTACCAACCATCCAGGCATCCCTTAACCCAGTTAAGTTGTCAGGCAAAATTAACCATCACAATGCGTCAATATGAAGTGGCTGGGAAGAAACAGGGAAACCGTCACCCACTGCCAGTGGGTGTCCTGGGACACACATTGTAGGGAAACTTACACCTGTGCATCTGGAGGAAGACATGCACCAGAATGTTCTGATCAATGTTATTTGTCATGACAAAAAAATTGGAAGCAACTTATGTGTCTATCTGTAAGAGGAGGGTGAATAACATGTGGTATAGTCATATGATAGAATATGATACTGTAATTAAAATGAACTGAGGAATTCACAGGGCTGGATCTCAAAACACATGGTTCAGGGCAACAGGCAAACTGACAAATAATATATTCAGTATGATATGAATTATGTGAATTATGAAAACGCAAACCTGTGTTGTATGTTGTCTACGGGTACAGATATAGGAAGTAACAGTATAAAAACAAAGACCAGAATTTTTTAGTAAATTTACAATATGAGGTTGAGAAGAGGGAGGAGAAGGGGAGATTCAAAAGCATTTTCTGCCTTGGTGATGCTTTATTTCTAGCATATATGCAGACCTATAAAAGATCTGAAGCAAATATGCCAAAATGTCACCTTTGTTCATTCAGGATGGTGAGTCAAAAGTGTTTATTATATCATTCGCTGCACTTCCCTTTATCTTCAAAAATTTCCCAAATAGAAATAAGATAAAAAGAAAAAAGGTAGGCTGAGTGGGAGCCCAACAGAAGGCTTGGAAACCGTTAATCAACCAGCTTCTCTGCGGAGCAAAAGGGGCGTGCAGATGGCTATAACATACCTCGGAGGTCCCCCCGGGGGCTGCCGTGGCATTGTGTACACTGAGCGGCTGCTCAGGCAGAGGCAAAATAAACACATTTCCTGTGCTTCCCTTTCTCAGGCCTGCACCTCTGCCAAGGTGGGGGTGGGGGTCACATCACATATTTACACAAGGTCCTCTTTATGTGCTTCCAATAACGTTATTCATCTGGTCGGCTCCTCCAGGGCCGCCCCACGGCTCCCAGCAGACCCGGAGCATGACTTCACTGCCAAGTGCCGCATCCAAGTTGCCTCTGTATGTGGCAATGGCGGACACGCACAGGAAAGGAGGCCTGCGCCCGGGCGAGCGGGGGCCGCTTCTGGGTGGTGGATTTCCTCCCCCAGTTCTGGGCAAGAGCGCTGAGGACACAGAGCAAGAAACCTGTTTCATTGTAAGCTAAAGCACAGGATGGGTGGAATGGAGAGCGAGGAAACCTATTCTCATCACCAGCCCTGAAGACAGATAGAAATGTCTGTCTGGAAGCTCCTTCCTGCAGCCAGGAACTGTGCCTTAGCCATCTTACTGTCTCTGGGGCTTTGCCTAAAGTAGGTGCTCAAGGAATGCTCGTTCGATTTGCAAACCACGAGGTCTCTCTCTCTCTCTCTCTCTCTCTCTCTCTCTCTCTCTCTCTCTCTCTCACACACACACACACACACACACACACACACTGTTAAGAATGATGTTTTTTTGAATCTTGTCTCTCTTAAGAGGCAGTGTCGCCTAATGGTTAAGGATATTGGTTCTGGAACCAAACTGCCTCATTCTTGGAACAGATGCAAAACCTCCCTTTGCCTCAGTGCTTTCACCGTACAGGGTCTCAAAGGGGGTGAAGATGAGGCCTTCGGCATAATGGCTGGCCCATAAGAAGCACTTGCTACATGTTGGTAATTTTCACAAAATTGCCAGCTGGACAGGCAATACCATGTCCATTTCACAGATGGGAAAGTGGAGGCTCAAAGAAGTCCTGTTACTTGTTCAAGGCCACACATGTTACTGGTAAAGGACAATGCCCAGATTTGAAGGCGGTGCATTGAGCTTCAAAGAACTCCCCAGTGTCCCTTGTGGCTGCCATTTCTCAACAGCTGACTCAAAGACCAACTTCCAGATTCTTCTCTGGTTGCTTTGTTTCCCACCCAGCTAAGGCTCTGGTGGGAACCCCCTCCACCAAATGGAAGCCAGACTTGTCCTGTGGCCCCGGGACCCAGAACGTGACTCAGGCCCGGGGAACTCTAATTCCCACATCAAAGCTGAGGACTCAGAGTTGCACTGGCTAAGCTCACAGAGAAGGCAGAAAGCTCCGATGCCAAAAGAAGACAGTGGAAACTCCAGCGGGCTTTAATCACTCACCCATCGGGAACAGCTCCAGTGACAGCTTGGCCTTCTTATCCCAGAAGTTCAAAGAACTTCAATGGTACATTCTCACAAAAGCTCACACCCCTTCTGCCCCGTTCATGCTTCACTTTATTGAAGTAACCGTGACCCCAGATAGGAGCCCGGCAGGTGGTCCAGGTGAAGGCACCTGATCACCAAACTCCCTGCCTCCACCAGCGCAGCGTCAAACCAGGGACTGTGCTCCTGACCACGGGCCCTGCTTTTCCAAGGAAACGATCACAACGAAACACATTCGAAAAATACCTACGAATGGCATCCTGGCTACCTACGAACTCCAGGGCTTGGTGCAGAATAACTAACTGTTTGATGAACGCTGAATAAGAGAACGGCAAGGTAGCCGTTGAATGGATTCCCACTTGGTCTTCACGGCAGCCCTGAGAAGTAGGTGGTGTTGTCCACTTTCCACAGGGTGAGGACACTGAGATTCGACTCTCCACGCTGCTGAGTAGCTAGGGCAGGTTCGAAGGTGGGTTTTTGCTGGGCGTTGGGCTTTCAGCCGGGTAAGTCCGCGATATTGAGCAGTCTCCCCACGTGTGTGTAATACCTGGCGAGGCTTTCTGATGACTGGGAATGCCAGTTAGAGCTGGGCAAGACGGTAATCTTTGACATTAATACAAGCCCACAGGCCAAATCCAATTAGCTGCCTGTTTTTTAATGATTCTGGAGCTAAGAATGATTTTCATATCTTCTAATGGTTACTTTTTAAATGGTTATATAAGTTCTGTATGATATCCTTGATCTATCTACCATCTGGCCCATTAAGAAATGTCTGCAGACCCTTGATAAAAACTACACCGCATTTTATTTAGGAGGTCCCAGAGAGCAGGGGAGCGCCCGAGGCCAGAGGCCTCCTCGCTGGACTCAGGCCTCGGTATCCCTTTACCCACGACCTAAGCCACTTTGGCTAACTCCTACTTGTCCATCATTTGGAGATAAGGTCTGGAAAGAGGTAATTAAGTTACAACAAGGTCTCTAGGGTGGGCCCTCACCCAAGCTGACTGGTGTTCTTATGAGAAGAGGAAGTGGAGATGCCAGACACGTGTGCACAGAGGGGTGGCCACGTGAGGACATGGGGAGAAGACAGCCATCCGCAAGCCAAGGACAGAGGCCTGAGAAGAAACCAACCCTGCCGCCGCCTTGATCCTGCACTTGCGGCCTCCAGAACCAACAGGCAATAACTTTCTGCTGTTTAAGTCCCTCGGTCTGCGGTGCTTTGTTACGGCAGCCCAAGCGGACTAACACAGCAGTTACTTAACCTCTCTGAGCCTCAGTCCTCTCCTCTGTGATACGATAACAGTGTTCAGTGCGAGGATTCGGTGAGTTAATACAAGTGCGGTGCTTAAAACTCCACTTGGCAAACTGCAAGTGCTATGAAAGGTTAGCAGGTTTTGACGGTCACACTGACCCCTCGTGCCTGATGCAATGTCTGGCGTGGCAGACAGTCACACACTCCGCCTGGACAGACAGCGCCTGACTGCAGAGGCCGGACAAGCCAGGCCCCCAGGCCGGCCCACCCAGATGCCCCGAGAGCAGCTGTGCTCCTGGGCTTCCCGCTCTGAGGACCTGAGGACCGGGGCTCGCCCCGCGGGGGTGACTGCAGAGACTGAGCCGGCGCCGCCTGCGGGGGCGTCGCTGTGTCCAGAACCAGGTGTTCCACTCAGACATCCTCGAGCAAGTTTGTCACCTTGCTCTCAACATTCGAAACCTCTGTATTTAAAAGTGACGATAAAGTCAAGGCAAGGAGGCAGGCGTGAGGCCCGTGGCAGGGCGCCGCTCTGCAGAGAATGTGCAGCGAAGGGGACAGAAGGGACTTGTCTGAGGCGGTGGCTCCCCGACCGACGGCAGTCACTCACCGTGTTGTCACACTTTCGTCCACATCTGTGTGCCAACCTACACCTGGGATTCACACTGTCTGCACAAGGCTGGCTGCCACAGCCTGGGGTCCCTTGTCCTGTCCTTAGGTGGCTATACCTGCAAAAGTGTGACTCTAATGTGCCTGTTCTTTCCTGATAGTCTTTAAAACAGACAAATCATGATTAAGAAAATCTAATTGTTGGTTCCAGGACCACACTTTGGGGAGTGCTAGCGTGTGCTCATCCAGGAGCTATGGCTGAGCCGAAAGTCCAATTCTCCTTCTGTGACCACCCGGGCTCTCTCTAGGAACCCCTCCCCGGAGAAAGACGACGGCACCCAGATCACCGCGTCCTCACGGCACAGCCAGAGCTGAGAGAAGTTCAGGACGAGCCGGGCCAACCCCTCACGAGCCTCGCTGGGCACTGGCGCATTTTCCTAGTCGGGAAACTGAGACCCTAGAGACCTGTCTAAGGCCACCCCTTCCTCAGGGGCAGAGCTGGGGCCGGAACCCACATCTTCTGAGAGAGTCGGGAGGAAAGAAGACAGCAGCAGTCTCTGTACGGAGGTTACCTCATTTTTTCAACATGGTCAAGAAAAGACCGCTCTTTGATGTTGGCTAAGAAGATTCTAGCATGCAGTAATCACAGTGAGATAAACCGCTCTTGCACAAATCCTGTTTTGGTCTTAACGTTGTCTAATCGGTCTGCTTTTATCCCCTTGCTCTCATCTCTCGTCAAGCAGCCTGTCGTTTCTTTCTCGGTGACTGGGCCGGGAGGAGGCCTGGCGTGTCGGGCCTGATGCATCCCTTTTTCGTGGGAGCTGGGGTCAGAAGTCAACTTCTATCCCTCCCCATCACGAAATGACAAATGAAGTCAGCTTTAAGAAAAAGAATAATTTGAGCAAATTGAATAGAGCAATACAAACGAAGCCATTCCACCTCCAGAACGCAGAGCGATGCGGGGGCAGGAAGGGGACGTCTAATCCTCGAGGACCCCCCGCGCGGTCGTCCCCGTCAACCACGCTGTCATAGGAAGCCATTAGCCAGACCCTCGCCTTATTTATAGGAACCGTGTCTTTGTACTAAAAGCTAACTCTCACTTGCTCTTCTCAGTCCTTTCTCTGCCCCATTGATTTCCTGTGGCTAGACGGAGTAATTTACTTTTAAATCCTCACCTCCGTCACGACAGTCTGAGCCCACCTGAATGGGGACACGGTTACTATCAGACAAACTGAAAACTCTCTTGAGAATGTCATGCCAGCTCCTCAAGCTCTCCATGTTGAATCGACCCAGTTTTGACGGAAATTACGATTTCTGCACGGTGGTTTTAAATTAAAAAAATTGACGCTGGCATTTTGTGAAAGAGGCGTGTGTGAGAGAAACGGAAAAGGGAGAACAGGGGAGAGACCGCAGGAGAGGGGGGTAGGGACAGGTATGTAGCGCACAGCTGGGGACGGGGCAGGGGAGAGGGAACTGGGGTTTTCCCCCAGGTTAAGCACATGGTAGCTGTGCCGGGCTCTATTTCCCAACGGTGGTCTTCCTGGGGCTTTGTCTCTCCCAGGGCAGCCCTAATCTTTCCCCTGTGTTCAAGGCCAGGTGTCTCCTCCACCCAGCCTCTAACTTTGTGCAGGTATGCTGCTGTCTGTCTTGGGCACTGCTATAAGGCAGCACCTAACACAGTGCCTGGCACAGAGAAGCATCAGATAAATGTAGTTACAGTCATTAATTATAATTATAGTACGTGCTCATTAAAAGGTAGTTGAATGAATGCAGCACAAAAGAGAGCCTCAAAGGGCTACGCTCGCCTCCCCCCCGCTTCATAGATGTGGGAGGCAAGTCATGCTCCACTCTTAACCAGAGCACAGCACACACGCAAGGGTCTCATGTGTCAGCTTGCTATGGGACAGAACGGTCACTCGGTCCCACCCTCGGCAACAGAAAAAGCCTCCATTGTGGTTCTATCAGAAGGAAGCACATTCACTCCAGGAGGCGGCAGGCAATTTATGACTCTGAGGTTTCAGGTTGGGTAGGAAGGGACTTTGGCTGAGGCCAAAGTTTGTTTTGATGTTAAAAAATTTATTTTCCTAACCCTTGCTTATTGCAGAAAACTTGGGGGAAAATGAGAAAAGTTACAAAAGAATGAAGCCCAAATCGTAATAGACAGCCAAAGGAAATATTGTTAACATTTTGATGTACGTTCTTCTAGAAATGTTCTTCTACGCACTTATGTGTATACCAAGAATTGTATCATACAACACCTACACTAAAAGCCCACAATTTTTATTTAGCAATAGCTTGTTAACATCTTCTCATGTCTGTAAATTTTACTCTACAACATCTTCATAAGGGCTGAGTTTTCCTTATATGGCTGTGACAAAATATACTTACCCAAGCCCCTATTTTTGGTTATTGTCTACTTGCAATTTCTTGTTATTATAAATAATACCTGACTGAACATCCTTAAGGATCCTCAATTTTTGTACATATGTCTGAAGATGATCTTGAGAATATTTAAAAAGTTTTAAAATACATGTTTCAGGTTGAAGTTTTGACATTAATTTATGTTCTAGCAAGACAAGTGAGAGGAAAAGCAAACAGAATTTATTCAGAAGGATTCCTAAGATGCTGTTGCTATTCCTATAGCATCGGGGTTCAGTACACAGGCTCAGGGGTTCTTGAGCCATGCTCCCTGGGGCCATGTCTCACTTTTCCACTTACTGGCTCAGGAACTAGTGAGAAGTTACTTTACTTACTCAATTTTCCCATCTGTAAAATGGACAGAATAGCACCCATTGAATAGGGTTATTATGAGGATTAAACCTGTCAGTATACACGGAAAGCACTCACGATCAGGGCAAGACCGTCAGGAATTTCTCTGAACCCACTTTCCTGACAGCAAACGATTTATCCACAGTTAAAACCCACGGCAATAGTCATTTGAATGCTTGCATCTCATTTAAAAATGGTAGAACGGGGACCAGTAGGTCTCTGTGGTTTCCCTCTGCTGTGACAGCCTGGGGTTCTGAAAGTATACATGGGGACCCCAATTCACAGCCACACAAATAACCACATCTCAGTGTTTTCTGAGAATTTTAAGGCCCATTTGACGCCATGCAGGGAAGTGACGCATAGAAACCATGACCACACGCTTGCCAAATTCAAGCGTGAACACTCACCCCTCCACACACCCTCCGAGAGCAGGAAATACAGCATCACAACCCCCACCCCTCACCCGGCAGCACTGAGCAGTATGACATGTGGGTTTGGTATGAAAACAGTGGCTCGTGTACCAGAAGACTGCGCTGGGAGTACTTCTCCAGGAAACACTGTTGGTGTTACTAAAATCCAAAGTCGCAAAAGACAACATTTCTTTGGTGCTATTTGGAGTATGATCATTGTGGGTAGAAGAGGCCATTTCTTTAAAGGCAATCTTGAGCTACACTGACCTTGACATCTATCTTCCCATCTCAACTCAGAGCACCTGTTCACTTTCTGGACGTTGCCTAAGGACCACCCTGGCATCAAATCCTTGCCTCTTGCTTTCTAGCTATGACTAACGGCAAACTCTTAAGCTTTTTGACCTCAGTTTCTTCATCTGTAAAATGGGGACTGTCCCAGCATCTCATTAATGAAGTGGTTGGAGGGTGAAATGAGATAATTCGAGTAAAGCACTTATGGTGTGGGGTGCATAGTAAGTGCTCAATAAATGTGAACCATTACCACTAACCATTACTACTGCTGTGCTGTCTAGGATTTATACACATTGACTTAGTGCTTCTGATGTGCAAGATGCTTTTAAGAATTCAGTCAATAACCATTGGCTTGAGCACCTGAATGAGAAGAAGGCAAGGTATAAAGCATTTGAATACTTAAAAAAAAAAAAATAGCCCCAGGAGTGCTGGTATCTGGCATGGCCCCCTGCCTGAGGTCATACATCTAGTAAGTATTTGCTGACTTCCCAACACCACTGCTGAATGCTACGGTCCATCACAATCACTCTTAGTACCTGAGAGTGACAGAAAGGTTGCTGCACTGAATGTAGGTTTGTGGCCTCTATACAGGCAAAGGACCATGTGTCTTGGAAGTTGGGACCACAATCCTCAAATCAACCCCTACACACACACACATATATATATATATATGGAGAGAGACAGAGAAAGAGAAAGAGAGAGAGAGAGAGAGAGAGAGATGAAAACTGATTCAAAACAAAAATCTTAAAACAAAACAAAAACGAAGAGGAACAACAGAAAACCAAAAGGTTCTACTTCGCAGCCATTTTCTTTCGATACGGTAGCACCCATGTTTGCAAGTCTTGTGCACAAGTCCTAAAGTTTTAAATAAAGAGCCCACAGGAAGTGACATGTAGTAACTCAATTTGTGTGCCCCTAGTACCAGAATCATCAACCAGCTACCTAGTCTTTAGCGTCTTCTGTATCTGAGTGAGCTGGGACGCCCAGAGGACTGTCTCTCAGAGCATCCGTGTCCCCAGTCGGGCACCTGGGAGAGAGTCAGCCAGCCCTGGGCCACGCCAGAGAGGGCGAGGAAAAGTCAGGTCAACCCTATGAATTGCTCTATAGAAATACTTTGAACAAATTTCAGAAACTATCAGAAAACACCAGAGTGTCTGCGTGAGAAGTCCCCAAACAGCACGACAGTTAATGGTCTGCCACAATTCGCGTCTCAGCAAGTGTATAGGCGGAGAACACACAGTCAGCACCAGCAGTGCCAGGAGCTGTTATTTTGATCTCACTTGCTCCAAATAAAAGTCCAGGCGCCATCTCTCACACAAAATCCTTCATCAGCTCAACCATAACAACAATGCTACCTAACAACATTTATTAAGTGCTACGATATGCCAAGAAGCCCGTATACATTATGGCATTTAATCTTCACGGTAGCCCTGCAAGCATACACTTAGGTGATGGAAACGTAGCTCGGCTAGGCCAAAAGACTTGCCAGAGGTCACACATAGAATAAGTATTTGAATCCCTAGTCACCAACTCATACATTATGCCTTCATGATTAATATTTAGAAATAGAGAAAAGGTGTTCAAAATTTATCATTGGGTCATAAATCACAGCTTAATTTTTCTCAATAAAAAGCAACTAAGTAACTTGAGACAAGCATATGTATTAAAAGGCATAAAATAAGTTTGGGTTTCTTATACCAAACAACCCAATTTGCTTATATATAAGTATCAAGGGATAGAAAAGCAGAATTTCAAGCCAAATTGAATAAAAAGCATGCAGTAACATCGCACCTCGGCCCTCTCGGGAGGCTATATATCAAGATTTTTTTAGGCCTTACACCTAATGCTTCTGGAACAGTAAGACAGATGAGGTTTTGCAGATTTATTTCAGCGTAAATTAATGCTAACCATCTGGATGGATAAGATAACCAAATAGCCATAAAATCTTGGCAACCTCCAACATAAGAAAAATTGCTTGGGAGCCAAGAGGAGGAAAAATCCATGCAGAGTTTTCTGGAGGAAATCCAAAGTGATCACAGAGTTTACTAAGATTTTGACTTACTCTTGCACTTTAATCACAATATATTTGCAGCGTGGAGGATTAGAGCCAGTCTTTGGAGGGAAGAGGTTACATAGAAAATAATTCCTTATAGCTGTAGAGCGCCTTGACTGAACAAAGGTGTCTGGCTTTTATTTTGGGCCTTCTGATGGCCCTTGGAGCTGGGGAGCGGCAGGGTTTATCATTCCCTTTTTACAGATGACAGAGCTGGGCTCAGACAGGCTGAGTAGCTCTGCCGTTCAAGATCAATGATCTTTTCACTACTCCATATTGCCTCCCATTTATCTATCTACCTATCTATCCATCTATTTACCCATCCACCTATCTATCCACCTACCCATTCAGCTATTCACCCATCCACTATCCGTTCATCTATCCATTCATCTATTCACCCATCTATCTAGCTATCCATTCATTCACCCATCTGCCTATCCATCCATCTATTCACCCATCCACCTATCCACCCACTCACCCATTTATCTATCCATCCATCCATCCATCTGCATATCAATCCAATCCCTATTTATTCTGTAATCCTTCAAGAAAGAATGAAAGGCAAGGCCAGTCCTTTGAGGCAAGAGCCCACATGTCTAGACACAGTTTTGCAGGGGCAGTCCTTCCTCACCAATAATGCCACCAGCTTGGGGATTTGGAGCCTGCCCTCCTCGCGGTTCTGCTGCATCTCCTCACTCCTCCCTCATTTCCTTTGCTGGCTCGCCCTCTGCCAGCGGTGTGCGCTTACAGTCAAGTGCTGACCATGAAGGGAACACTAGTTTACCTCTCTGCCCCTCGAATCCACCAGACTGGTAGGACTCCAGGCCTCTCCAGCTTGGGTTATTTGACTAACAAATGCTAGTGTGATGGAACTGACTCCGGAGGTGAATATCCAATAATAATGAATTTTCCTGTAGGTGCGAATGCATGCATTCACTCACTCGTTCATTCACTCACTGGCATAATCCTTCATTTATCCAGCAAATAGCTATTAGGCACCTACTAACTGCCCAGCAATGTACTGAAAGAATATAACCATGAAAAAGATTCAAACGTCAAATAAAAATGTTTAAATAATGATTTTAAAAAATATTCCCTTGGGCGTGTAATCTGATGGTGACAAATCAAGGATGGGCCCACCAAAGTTGCAAGTTCTGGGTGGTTGGTAGGGGAGTCTCGTGTCTCACTATTTCCAGAGAAAGAGCGATGCATGCCACACGTTCTGGTATGTGAGAACTGGATTTAGACCTTTTGAGGCCTGAAGCCCTAACGAAACCATAGGGCCGCCTCCAAAATGTGATTCAAAGTAAAAATAATGTTAAACCATAAAGCAATTATAAGCCCAACCGATTTCTGACTCTGTTCCCATGATGACTACTACAGTGACGATGTTCATAAATATGAAAATTTCTCCTTCCCTCTCTCTTTTGTTTGGGGTGGGGAGGGGGCAACTTCCAGCTTTGCTGAAGCCTCCGCATGGGTGTTACCTGACTGCTGGGCCATCATGCACTGAGCAGGAGGGTATTGAGCCAGAAAATGTCAACCTGCCCCTTGGTGACATTCTCCCACCCCCCAATCAACTTCCATTCCTCCTTCTGCTCAGGACCCTCCCCTCTGCCCTTCCCTATTCTCTTCCCTCCTGTTAAATGTTAGTTGCCCTTTTGAGGTTTACAGCACATCTTTTACAGCGGATTCACTTCTGTCTTTGAATGCATAAAACATCCGTGAAGACAGGTACAGTTTATACCCACCAGGCAAATGTGGAGATGGAGGCAGGGCTGGGCACAGCGCTGGCACTCAGCGATCAGTGGCTATGGTTACAGCATCTGGCTAGTTGGTTGTGTTCAAATCCAGAACACACTTCTCAGTGCTTTCTGCTAGATTATGCTGCTGCCACTGGGACTGAGCATCTATTGCCACCGGGCTGTTTTCATTCCCTAGTGGGGTGGCTTCATGTGAGAAACAGATACCATAAAGCTTAAGTCCTTAGACCAGAGAGAGGACACAATTACTCTCTCTATCTGTCTCTGTCTCTTTCAATCACAGTTTGGTGAAAATCAAGACCATGAATTCCAGACAGACGGAAACTTTCAGTACCGAGATCCAGACCAAGACATTCCAGGTGTTACCAAAATCGGGGTAACCAGCAGTCAACTGCCACAATGACCCACTTGTGTCCGGTGGTCAGCAAGGACTTCTTGTCACCAATGATGGAGCCAAAATACAACCATAACAAATGCTATTGCTGTTCCTGCAGGGAGGGAAAAGCCAATGGAGTATTATAGATCTTTCTGCATGCCGCTGCAGGTCACGAATCCAGATCATCTCAGCTGGCCAGACGAACACCTTCGTTCCTCAACAGCTTGCTCACATGTAACCTCCTTTAGAAAACCTTCTGATGCTCTCACACGCTCATTTTGTCCTAGCTAGGTTGAATTTGCTGTTCCCAGTGCTGTACAACATATATATTTCGAGTACAGCCCAACCCCATATTACATTATTTCAGTATTTGTCAAACTATTCTGTGTGACATACCAGTTTCTTTTTAAAAAATCAAAACAAACAAAAAGAAAAAAAAAGAAAAATAGCTATATGAGTGTTTCTAGACTGGTCAGATTGAGATACAGTGGGTTTGTGAAGGTAGATAGGTTTCCTTTCACTGCAGGACTTGTATAGGGACTTTGGCTTCCAAGTGTACACTTTGAATTCTCAGGGACTATAGAATGCAGAACTTCCCAACTCTGCCGGGAACTCTGGTTGGAAGGGGCAGGGGCCACGACGTTTCACTGAACTAGTGTGATGGTTCATTTTATGTGTCAGCTTGACTGGGCCACAGGGTGCCCAGATATTTGGTCAAACAGTATTGTGGGTTTGCCTGTGAAGGTGTTTCTGGGTGGGGTTAACAGTGGAATCTCCTTCTGTATATATCCTATCTGTTCTGTTTCTCTGGAGAACCCTTACAAACACAGCTAGTGTCCAAGGAACATCCTTGGGGTTTTACAGGGCCAGACTGGAAACTCCTTGAAGATAGTCACCGTACCTAGTCCTGGTTCAGCGTTTAACGCAGTGGTTCTAAGGGGTTCTTAACATGCGTGCTTGAACAGATGATAATGAAATTTAATATAGACTTAGGAATCATTTCTATTTCTGTGACTGCATAGGGTCATACTCTGAAAAGGACTAGAAATCCAGCCCTCACAAAATCAAGGATTCCTTCACTGACTTTAATGCCCTGTTAGGAGGGAACAGAGGTGAAACTTAAATGGTAATCTCAGATAATTGATGCATATTTTCTATTAATACCTAACAGGCCTTATTTATAAATTTCTGCTATTTCTGAAAGGAATATATCTCTTTTTAAAAAACAGCTTTATTGAGATACAATTTATATACCATAAAAGTCACCCATTTAAAATGTACAACATAATTGTTCTTAGGTATTTACAGAGTTGTGCAACCATCACCGTAATCCAATTTTAGAACACATTTATCACCCCCAAAAGAAACTCCATCCCCTCCGACCCCCAAGCCTCATGCAACCACCAATCTGCTTTCTGTCTCTACGGATTAACCTGTTCGGGACATTTTACATTAATGGATTCATGTAATCTGTGGTCTTTGGTGAGTGGCTTCTTTCACTTAGCATCATGTTTCTGGGGTTCAGCCGTGTCATAACACGCATTAGCACCGCCTTCCTTTTTATTGATGGTCTCTTTCTATGTATACTATCGTAGCGCGCAAAGTCATTACAAACTCATTAGATGGGCCAGCCCCACTCATTGTCGCTCGGTGATGTGCTCCTAGAGAAGCATCGTACCTTTGCTTCCAAGTACTACGCAGCAGACTGGTAAGAGACTGTGAGAAGAGGAAACCTTTAGATTCATTAAGCCCTTACCTTGTGCTAGGTGTTTTCACCTATCATCTCAATTCATCTTCACAACGACATTTTGAAGTAGGTATTATTATTCCTATTGTTATCGAGGTTCGGAGACCTTAAGAGATGTGTCCAAGAATACACAGCCATTAAGTAGCGAGATTGGGATTCAACCTAGATCTGTCCACCCCTCACACCTGTGCCCTTTGCACCTGAATCCTCCACCCCGGCAGGAACGGGGGCCGTGGGTCTCAGAACCGTGGGCCCTGCTAGTCGAGCTTTGCCTCCACCCGAAGAACACACGGTAGTACAGCGGCAGCTAAAGGCTGGACTGACTTAACGATTTCCAAATTAGTTTGGGTGAGCGCAAGCCAGAGAAAAGATTGAGAGAGACTGACTTTACTTAACGCACAGAAATTGAGAGAGAACCTGCATTTCCTCCCACCTGGAGCAGGTGCAGGAGCTGAATCATTGACCCAATAAGCAGAAATAAACCCTCGAATGAGAGGACCCCAGTGGGAGGGTCCACGCCCCTGCCCAGCCGTCCAAAGCAAACCCTCCTTACCTCACTGCACCGCCTTTGTGTTGGGTGCTTCAAACCCCCAAGCTCGCTTCCACTGCGGGGCCTTTGCACTTGCTCTTGCCTCTGCTGAATATGTCCCCCAAACGTCCCCATGGCTGTCGTACCTCACTCGACTCAAATGTGCCTGTCTCAGCGAGGCCTTCCCTGACCACCCACGCCCCTGCCCCATCCCCTGCCTTTGTTTCCTTCACTGCATTCTATCCCGACCTCGTGTGGCTTATCTACCCCAACGAGCACGTATCTCCCCTGAGAACAGGGACCAGACAGCCCTGTGCAGGGCCATATCCCTGGGGCCGAGCGCAAAACCTGGCCCGTGGCAGGGGTCAAGCAATGCCTGGGGAGGGCTGACCGCCGAACGAGGTTCAAGTCACTCGACGAAAGCAGACCAGTTGGTGGAGGCTTTGCCAGGTATAAGGTGGCCGAGCAGATAACCCTGATTCCCGGGGCGATGAAACGAGAACAAAAACAAACCAGAGGGGGGTCTGTGGTGGGGGGGGCCTCTTCCTCTGCAGAGTCAGAGCCACCTTGACAGGAGCCCGCGATGGCCACCACGAGCCTGCAATGACTCCGGCAGCGCCACTGGGAGCGAAGGAGGATTTTCCGCAGGGCGGGGCTGCTCTAGGTCGTCTTCTGTGTTCTGCCATGAGTTACACACGTGTGGCTTCCAACAGGGAAAGAAAGGTGCCCTCTCTCTTCCCGGCAGGTGGCGGGGCTGGCTGTCCCTGCAGCTGGGGCTCGGTGGCCTGGCCATGGTACAGTCAAGCCGCGAATCCCACCCAACGTCCACGGGGGCCTGGCCTCACCGGCCACTGAGGGCCCGCCGGGAAACGGCCCTCTCCATCCCCAGCCCTTCCTGCCTGGACCGCACAGGCCAGAGCAGGCTCTCTGACTCCGCGACGGGGGCCTGTGAGAAACGGGGGTGACGCTGCTGCTCTAGGGCCAGAGATGATTCCAGGCCTCTCGGGGGGTTTACAAACGTATACACCCTGTTCTCCCCTTGCCTCTCTCCTGGTGGGGGCCCTAAACTGTGGAGAACACACTGGGGGTCCCCAAGTCCTGGCTGCCAAGTGCCACCTCATGCAGACAGCACTGGCTTCAGGAGGTGGAACTGTCTGGGCCGCAATCTGGACTCTGCCGTTTACTAGGGGATGTTGGACCGGATCTCTCTGAATTCCAGTTTCCTCATCTGTATGAGATGAAGACAGGAACGTCCACTCTCATGGGTCGGCTGGTGTCCTTTCCTCCTCCTTTGTTCATTCAGCCAGTGTTTCCTGAGCACCTACTGCATGCCGGGCACCCGACCATGGGGTAGAGCTCTTATCTGGAGACGCGCAGGGGAAATAAAAATAGAATTGAGACTGGGTGAGCTCGAGTAACTTATTTTAGTCCCTCAGTGTCTGCCTCCCAAACTGAATGAAAGGGGGCCGATGCCAACCTTCTTAGCTCCGCTTTGAGTATTTAATAATAAAATACAGCAGAGTGCCTGGCACATGACAGGTGCTCAATTAATGTTTGTCGCAACTCTCTGAAAATATAAAATGCAGTTTCTAACCCCCCCTCCACCAGGAGAAAAATAAAAACCTTGTTCTTTCCATTGCTTGGCACTGTTAACAACTAGCATGAAGAAACAGGGTGTTTTGTTACACGGAATTATCATCGTCACAGATAACCAGATACAGCCACTGAATCAATCAGTAATACCTCGAATACACCAGAGTACTCTACTGATTTGATTTTTTTCATTTTTCATACCATGCCTTAGTTTCCTCATCTGTAAAATGGATTAGTTGAGAAGACTACATGAATTAATGCTTGCAAAACATTTAGAACAGGATGTGGCCCATAATAAGCTCAACACGTTAGCGGTCATCGTCATAAATGTTCTGTGTATGTTAGGCAATGTCCTAGCTCTGGGGTTATGGCAGCCAGTGAGAGCCAAGGTCCCTGCTCCCTTAGAGGTTACATTCCAGAGGCGGCGAGAGAGACACCAGACAAATAAATAAACGAGCGAGATCATTTCTCACGGTGGCAGTGCTGTAAAGACAGTAAGAAGGCGGTGCACCGAGGAATGCCCAGGCTGGGGGAAGCCTCCGGAGGGAGGGGACGCTTCATCTGAGACTTGACGAGAAGGCTCGAGCCACAGAAAGCTCTTCGGGAAGTATGTTCCAGGAGAGGGAACGGCAAATGCCAAAGTCCTGGGGTGGAAGCAGTTTGCCAGGTTTGGGGAACGCAGGCCGGGGCTGGGGAGGTGACCGGGGGGCACGGTGATGTGAGATGAGGCTGGGAGGAGAGCAGGGCCTCGGACACAAAGAATCACCTCACCCTTCGCCACCGAATCTCCAGCTGCCCGTGGTGGTGCCTGAGGAGGAAGGGAGACCACGCACAGCTACGTGCCAGACTGGAACTTACGTGCAAAGGGACAGAATTTCTCTCTTCTGCTCTACTCCCCTCAGACTCCCAGAGGTTTCTCCATCTCTCACATGGACACCTTGAAAGATTTATACCTAATTCCTCCTGGAAACATCGCATAACCCGTGAAAGGCTGATCAGACAGGGTTGCTATTTAGGCTCTGGGCCTCGATAGGGGCTATAAATATCTTGTGACTCTTTTAATATAAACGCTGTCACAAAAGACCACCTTGATCCGCAGCATTCGCAAGAAAACACCGTTTGACAAGCTAATCTCCACTGGCCCTCCCCCGGTAGTTCACACCTATCCTCGGGTCAGCTCAATGACTCTTTTGTTCCCAGCCCAGTCCAGTTCTGGCTAGTTGGAACCACGTTTTGTTTTTTCTGCTTTGTAGACCATTATTAGGGACCCCTCGCTCTGCACGCTAAGACCCTTGTTCGCTCTGACCAAGCCAAGACACCGGGCTCTGTTTGTTGTTACAGGAGCATTAAACACAGCTGAAAAGTAATCATCGTGAGAATAACGGCTCCCATTCTTGAGGGCCAATTAGGACCAGGCGCTCTACACGGATTGCCGCACGTTGTGCTCGCAACAGCCACGCAGAACTAGCACTGAAACCTCCATCTTCCAGACGAGGAAAGCAGGAAACGGCGGGGCGTGTGTGCAAAGAATGAAATGCCGGCTCGGCCTCGGCTCACTGGCAGGAGGGCAGGGGCTGGGATGGGGACCAGTCCCGCCCGCCTGCCTCACTCCAGAGCCCACCACACAGCCCCTCTAGAAGCACGAATACGGTCGGCATGCTGGCAAGATGAGAACGAACATCCGTGCTAGGCTGAATGGTGCCCCGAAAAGAGGGCCGCGCCCTAATCCTCGGAACCCGTGACCATCACCGTCCACGGCAAACGGACACCTTGCGGCTGTGACGAAGTGAAGGCTCCTGGGAAGGTTACCTTGGGTTACCCAGGTGAGCCCAGTGTCATCACAAGGCCCTCGGAAGAGGGAAGCAGGCGGGTCAGAGGGTCCGTGAGGACGGAAGCACAGGTTGGAGGGATGTGGCCGTGAGCCATGGAACGCAGCGGCTTCTAGAAGGTAGAAAAGGCAGGGAACAGATTCTCTGCCGGAACCTCCAGAAGGAACTCAGGTCTGCTGACATCCTGATTTTAGCCCTGTAAGATCCAATTCAGACTTGGATCCAATTCAGTCCCGACCTCCAGGACGGTAAAATAATGCACTTGTGCTGCGTAAGCCCCTCATTTGTGGTGCTGCGCTACAGCAGTGAGGGGAAATGAATTCCTGCACACTGAAGGCCAGTCTCTTGCCCAAATGAGACAAACGGCTCAAAAATCAAAACAATATAAAGCTAATCATCGAGCAGGGCCCTCCTGTGCAGACAAGATTACCACAGATGAGCAGCTGAGGCACGTGAGGGTGCAGGTTGTGAGCCCAGGATCTGGCATCAGACCTGGGCTTAGCCCACCCTTCCCGCCTGAGAAAGCCCCCAAGCCTCTGAGCCCAAGTCCTCATCCATAAAACTGGGGTGTACCTCTGCCAGAAAGCTCGTGATGGACTTCACATATATATGTCATTTAAGCTCAAACAAACAGCCCCAGAAGAAGGGCAACGCTACTAATCCCATTCTACAGGACAGGAAACTGAGGCACAGAGAAGTAACTGCTCAAGTACCCATTCAGGACCAGGAGTCTGACTCCAGAGCTGGTAGTTCTTCAACCACGACATCAAGTAAAGTCCTATCGTAGCATCTGGCACAGAGTAAGCACTCAGCTGGTAATAGTGGTTGCTATTGTTAGTTTAATTAATTAATCTATTTGTTTATTAGGGTCTCGAGTTAACTTCTTGGATCCTATGGACTGAAGATAGTAATGCATTCTACTCACGTTACATAGCTAAGAGAAAAGAAGAGAAGAAAAACAAAGATTGGAAAGCGAGGACCCTGAGTCGCCCAGGGGAAAAGGGCAAGAGTATGTCTGAGGCAATCCGATACCTTCCTCGCTGGGCAGGAGGAACGTGAGCGTGTGCACTGCTCCCGTCAGGATGTGAGCACAAAAGAAGCTCAAGTAATTCATGTCAATTATAGTTTCTTAATTAGATCCATCCATTTCAATGGTAAATTATTCTGTTTCATGAATAATGATGACTATCACCGTCTATTTCTGGTTCGACTTTGAAAGTATTAATATTTCTTTATAAACCTTTCATTTGGCCAGAATATTTCACTGTAAGTAACTGATTAGAGTGATCACCACTAAAACATTGTTATAGTGGAGATTATCTATGCTAGATGGATCTGAGTAAGGAAAATATAGTAAAAAAAATATAACTTAAGAGTTATGCAGTGTCGTTCTTCAGAAAAATGCAAAGTATTTTATATTTTATTCCTCAAGTTAATGTGTATTGAGACCTGCTATTATGTCTGGCACTTCATTACATTAAAATGTTTAATGTGGTAAATGTTATTAACCCCAGAAAATTAAGGCTCAGAGAAGTTATGTGACTTGCCCAGGTCACACAGCATATAGGTTTGAAAAACCATCGTTTTCCTACCATGCATTCCTACCATGAGAAGGCAAGGGCACTGTATTCTAGACGTGGGACTGGAAGATCAATGAGAGCAAAACTTACTCTTGTCTCACCAAGGGACGCAAGGAAAATGTTCCAATCTGCTAGCGAAGATGGACTGAGGTTCCTCTTTTAACAGGAAAAGCCATTCAACATTCAATTAATTCTTTAAAACATTTATGGAACTCTGACTCCTAGAAATAGTTCAGGCATTTATTGAGGGATGGTCCCCTGTGGTGGCTCAGAGAACAGCTGCTGGACTTATGAGGGCCTGGGTTTGAATCCCAGATCCATTAATTATAAACTGGGTGACACTGGGCAAGAAGTTACCAAAATTTGGGGGGCCTCGTTTATTTCCTCCTTTGTAAAACGTGGATCATAACAGGACCGTCCTCATCAGGATGTGAGGATTAAATATAAAGTCCTCAGAACACCACCTGGAACAGAGTAAGTGCTGTGGAAGGGTAGCTATTATTATAGAAATATTAGCCACTGTAGGAATTATGATCTGGTCACTGCCTACGACAGACTACTAGGAGAGATGATGCAGCATTTTAATGAAAGGTTAGGAGTTTTAAACCTACAAAGTCAGAATTTACCAAGAAACCTTTTAACTAATAGAACAGCTAAGGTTGATTAGATATTAACGCCCCTTCTCCCCAAACACGACAGCAAAAAACCTGCTCCGGGACAGCAGTCTGGAATGCACAGCCCTATCTGCGCTGGAAACTGCAGGGAAATTAGACTCAGGGGAGGAAATCGACTAAAACTAACTGCAAGCCATTCCGTGTAGGCCCGGAGAGCTGACAGCAGGCAAAGACCAAGCAGCCATAAAGACAAAGGCAGGGAAGAAAGATGCCCCAACATTTATGGAGCGCCAATGGACCATAACATGCTGCTTTCTCACTGCTCAGCCAGCGTGGATTGAAGTAAACCATGTGTCACGAGGCTGATCACATTTAATCTTTTAGCAGCCTTTCCAGGGGATGGTCTACCAGACTCAGAGAGGTTAAGGAACTTGCCCAAGGTCACACAGCAACCAAATCCAAGCTATTTTCACTAAGCCAAGAAATCAAGACATAAAAGGGCTGCACGCTAGAAAAACACCACTGTGTTAAATGTTAAATGAGTAGTTTAGGACAGTCTCATTGTCTGGGGTAGGTTCCAACGATGATTATCATGTGACGATAATCACCATAAGAATGGCTGGTATTTCGGGAGTGTTTGCTACGTGCCAGGCAGCGCTCAAAGCCCTGTGCTTATGTGAACTCACTGAATCCTCACAACAAGCCTATGGGTAGGTACTAGTGCTGTTCCCATTTTAAAGGTGAAGAAACTGAGGCCCAAAGAGGTTAAATAACTTGTCCATGCCAAACAGCTAGAAATAGATTATCACTGGGTGTTTATTCATGAGAAAATGCTCTAGGCTCACCCCAGAAACCTCTTCGAGTCAGTGTTAATCTAACTAACTATTCTGTGAACAGGTGCAGTAGGCTGAATGGTAGCTCCTCAAAAGACATGTCCGAGTCCAAATTTCTGGAACCTCTGAATGTTACCTTATTCGGAAAAGGGGTCTGGGCAGATGTGATTAAGTTAAGGATCTTCAGATAAAGGGATTACCCTGGAGTCTGTGGGTGAGCCCTAAATCCAATGACAAGTGTCCTCAAAAGAGACAGAAAAGGAGAAGACACCACAGAGATTTGTGGCCCCAGCCAGGGAAGCTGGCAACCTCCCGACGCCGGGACAGGCAAAGAACACATTCTCCCCTGCAGCCTCCAGAGAGAGCGTGGCCTTGCTGACACCTTGACTTTGAACTTCCGGCCTCCAGAACTGTGAGAGAATACATTTCTGCTGTTTTGAGCCACCCAGGCTGTAGTAATTTGTTAGGGCAACCTCGGAAAGAATATAATGGGGAGCTATGGCTGAGGATCAGGCCTCCGGGCCACGCTTCACGCCTGGGTGTCTGGGTGGTGGCAGCGGGAAAACACAGGGGCCGTGCATGTGGCACGTGAGACTGGGGGAGGCTCGGTGCTGGAAGGTGCAGGAGGGGGGACCCGCAGTCAGAATCCAGAGCCAGTCTCCAGCCAGCCCAGCGGTGCGTGCGCTTCTCGCCATGGGCTGAGCTGCCCGTCATGGAGAGTAATCTCGCCCTGTCGCGAGGTCATTCCTTCTGAGGTCTCTTTGGAGATGGGACTGGTGGGTTAGCATCGGAAGCCAACCACGCTCACAAGTCCTCCTTCTCCTCCCGAAGGAGGCCAGGGCCGGACGGCGGCCAGCTCTCACAGACACCTGCTCGTGGGATCAATGGACACAAGGCGCAGACAGCTCATGAAAGGGTTTTCCTTTAAAGTTTTTCATTCACTGTAGCATTTCAGCAGAATCTGCCAGGAAGCAGAGAGCAATGGCCTCTTTATTCTGCATTTCTGGAGCTATCTACTCCTTCCGTCCCTCTCTGCACGGACACCTGCCACAAGACAGTCAGGCCCCTGAGTTGAGTCATGCATACATGTCGCTCACACGACCCGTCACTCTGTGTGCCAGCGCTGACCTTGGAGGTTCCACGCCCCCTCACTCCACCCCAGACACTACGAGGTCCCAACGGGACTCAGGGAGGCTGCAGGTACCATGTTTCCAGAAAACATACTTCCCTGGCATTGCTGGGCATTTCCACTGTCAGGAATGGAAAACCCGGGCTACCTAAATTGTATCAAAACATCTAAAGTCAGGGCAGATGTCTTAGCGTTCCTTCCTCCGAGGCTGATAATTACAGTATTTCCTAATGGGGAGGACGTGGGCGCTGACCAGTCCGGTGCTGGCTGGCTGGGAACTGTGCCAAAGCCTCCTGCCAAGTGCCAGTTCTGCTCCCCCCTCCCCCCAGTTACAGACAGGAAAACTGATGAGTCATTGTCCAATCTGCTAACTTCGGTGTCCCAAGGCCACATGCCTACAAGGTGACACAGGGGGTCTCTGCTGGGCTGTTGGAAGACTCTCCTCACATTATGCAAGACAATGGGAGAGAGAGGGAGAGAGTGTGTATGTCTGTGTGTTTCGGCCTAAAAATCAAATCAGAAGCTAAAGGGAGCCTCTCTGTAAATAAAGGAATCTTTCATGAACAAAGTATCACCTCACGTGTGACAGTGGCTTTCCCCACGTTACAGCCGTTCTCCAGTGTTGCATGAGACACCGTCCTGGCTCCAACCTGGGGGAAGCCAAGACTTACCAGAGTCCACTCTCCTAAGAGCTCCTATGATGGAGACCGAGACCACACAGCAACAGTAGTGACCAGTGGCCAGACATGCCAAGCACTGGGTAAGGCTCATCTCGTTGAATATCCTTAACAATTCTATGAAATAGCAGTTAATACTGGCCCCATTCTGCAAATGAAGAAACTGAGGCAGAGCAAAGCCGAACAATTTGGAGTCAGGATTTCGATCGAGCAGCCTGGCTCCAGTGCTCTGTCCTGCCACCCTACATCCTTGTTAGGATCGTGGGAGCACCAAGGAGCCACGTCCGATCGGATCGGAGATCCTGAGAGGCTTCCCGGAGGAGGTGCGTCCC
The DNA here is from genome assembly GCA_963575035.1 of Avahi laniger. NCBI lineage: Eukaryota > Metazoa > Chordata > Mammalia > Primates > Indriidae > Avahi > Avahi laniger. The sequence continues at coordinate 38,362 of CAUYSK010061531.1, read as the reverse complement.
CGGCCAGCAGACCAGATGTGAGCTAAAAGGAGAAGGTCATCAGCTCCCCCCCATGGTAATGAGAAGAGCTAAAACTGGCCATTGTGCCCTGTTCTAACTTAAGCCTCCCAATCGGGCGATTGCATTTTCATCTCCACACGTGATCTTCCGGCTTTTTCATTTGTCCATCATTCCCAGAAGGGAGGTCAGGAAAATCCATTTTGGTTTTTTGGGAAATCAGAATAACTGGAAAGGCAAAAGCAGAGACACCAACTGGGGAGCTTGTGTATGTGTGGGGGGTCCACGAAGGAGGCTGAGTGGAACGGAAAAAGTTCATGGCGGGTCTGGAATGGAAAAGGGAGGAAGGAGCAGGCTGCCCAGGGCTGTGGGGGGCGGACATGGCTGGTGAGCTCCAAGTGGTGGGGAAGCCCCTTGGTTTTGAGGAGTGGCTCTTCCACAGGCCTCCTGAGCGCCCCAAGGACAGAGGGAAGTCGGCAGACCAGGGGCCTTCTGTGGGCTGTTCTGGCTACAGTGGACCTAGCTGGGGTGGACCCTTCCCGTCCTGCGTCCTATTACAAGCTGCGTGGGGAGTACAGATTCCTCTGACCCTTCCTGGCCAGCTTCCACCACTGTCCGGCTGTTGGCTTGGGTCAGGCTTCAGCAAAAGAGGGAGTGGGAAAGGGAACTTAAATTTATCAAGGGTCTCTTCTTAACTAACATTTGCTGAGCTGAGCACTTCCTGTGTGCCAGGCACGAGTACTTTCTATGCATTAACTCAGCCCTCTCACTACCTTTTGAGGGAGTCCCTATTACTCCCAACTGAAAAGTAAGTCAATTCAGGAAAAAGGAGCCAAGATCCCAGCATGAGGAATGGCAGAGCTGGGAGGCTGGCCTCTAAAGCAGGTAAGGTAGGAGCTGTGATAATTACCCATTTGCAGAGGAAAAACTAAGTTCCAGAGAAGTTTAGAACCACACCCAGAGTCACACAGCTAATTGGCAGAGTGTGGCTTGACCTCAGATCAGCGTGGATCCAAACCCCAGGTTTTCTGACCTCCGGTTTCCTGCTGCATGTGTTAGAAAAACTCACAGTCCAGTGCAGGAAGGGGAGCAGTCTACGCAGTGTGGGCCTAGAAAAGGGAGGTGCCCAGTGAACATTTACGGACAGCCGAAATGAAGAATGAACAAAACCTCAGCAAATGCACCCAGGTCTGGAGGCCTGCATTCAGAATCCGGCCTTCAGAATAGCGGAAGAACCCAGAAGCATCCTTTTGAAGGAGGAAAAAATCATTTGCACCATTTCTGAAAGCTGGAGGGGGAATGGATTCAAAACAAGCACAGCCTCTCCAAACAGCGATAAATACCTCAATTACCCAGCAAGTTTAAAAGCCTTCATGCCGCTCTCTTTCCCAGAGCAGAAACAGGCTCCTGATTGTGGCTGTTTAGAATGGAACATTCAGGAGGGTGTGGAACCGACAGGGAAGGGGAGGGGAGCATGAGGAGGGAGAAGCAACGCTCTGCCGTCCAGGAACGTTCACCCAGCTGGCTGGCGGGGACACAGCGGGCAATTGTGCTTGCAGAGGGGTGCATATGTCTATGGCGCACTGGAGCTGGGGACTTCCTCGGTTCCTGGGGGTGGGGACCGTACTCCTTGCCCACAGAAACGGGGAGAGAGAAATGTCAGGGCTGAAGTCGCTGCCTGAGGATGACTGCATTTCTGGAACCCAGCATCGCCCGGGGCTTCTCTGTGTTCTTGCAGGAAAATGACTGTATTGGTTCCTAAGAAAAGAGTTTGCTGAGGGCTGCGAATCCCCAGAATCCAATTCCCTCCAAAAAGCCCTCTCCCACCATGACCCATATATCTATGGGGGCTGCCACCACCAGACTGGTAAGAATTAGCGCTGTCCACCCCAGGAGATAACAAGTGTCAGAACCAGGGGGGCAACACAGGCCCACAGACAAGACAGCTGGAAGGACCTGCAAAGCCTCTTCCTTTCGGCCCAACACAGCTAATCTCCAGCCCCAGATAAGATAAACATCATTTAGGGAGAATGTATTCAGTCGCCCACTTGTGTGGTCAGCTGCAGCTCATGGAACAGGCGTTCACAGGTCCTGTCGCTGACCCAGCTGACAGCTCAATATGGCGTGTTCTGTGCCATGTGATGGTGTCTCGGGAGTCGGTTTAAACACCTGTGACCTTATAGAAGTTACATAAATGCTCCACAATGGTAAACTGTGGATAAAGACGTTATCTGCTACCCAAGGTTGTTATGAAGACTGAATGAGTCGACATGTATAAAGTGCTCATGGCTTATGGGGGCTTCCTCTGTGGCAGGCACCGTAGAAGGCTCGGATGATCTCATTTCATCCCCATGTGACCCTAAGAGGGTGCTAATAAATATTGTCCTCACTTTCTTGTTGAGTAAGCTGGCTTCCAGGAAAGTCAGGTCATTGGCTCAAGGTCACCTGGCAGTGGTGACCTGGGTAAATGACAGTGGTGGTCCTGGGACTGGAACCCAAATATTCTGCCTCCAGCTTCGATGGGTTGGCTCTACTGGCCACACTGCCTCCCAAAAAGAAGATCCCATGAATCCAGTTGCTTTAGAATTAGTAGTTTCAACTCTGGCTGGGCATGCACATCATCTCTGGGGATTTTAAAAAACATGAACTCCTGGGCCCCAACCTCCAAAGACTCTGATTCAGGATGTCTCTGGGGCATCTGAAAAGCCTTGCAGGTGGTCTGGGTGTGCAACTGCAATACCCAACCTCACCTGACAGCTCAGGTGGTGCTAGGACCTCATTCAATCCTCATAATCCTTTGAGGTAGGACCATGACTGTCCCCACTTTACAGATGAGGAAACTGAGGCCCAGAGGAATTCATGACTTGCCCAAGGTCACAAAACAAGCAGAAAGCAGACCCTGGATGAATGCTGAAGTCCTTCTAGCTCTGACATCTTACTTTGGATGGAAACACTGATGAAGAGGTTAGGGCCACTCGTCCAAAACCACCCTTTGTCTCCAGTGGACCCCTCCCAACGAAGGGCAAAATTCTGTCCCTGATTGAGATGCAAGGTAAGGGCTGGTATGAAACTCCAAGGGCTGGAGTTTTCATGAGCATATGTGTTATTTTATCACATGACATTTATCTGGAGCCAGACCGGTGTTCTAGCAAACCCTGTGGAAGACACAGCCCTGGCGTGCAATCTGGAGCACAAAGTCACGGGGCTGAGGTTGGATGACTTTCACATCTGATTAGCAAGAGTGAAGGGGGAAACAGCAGGTCTCCACGGCACCAAGATGCTGTCAGCTTCTTATGAGACTATCTGGAGGACGTTTAATGTCTGCAGTCAAGAGCTCAGGCCAAATGACTGTTAAAAACCAGAGCCTCAGCTGGACCACATCCACCGAACTGAATGATTCTTGCTGACAAGGTCAGGGCCACTTACTCTCAAAATATATTCCTATCATTTAATATGAGTTCTGTAAATGAAAATGGCTATGCTCATTAAGAAATTGTCAAGTCAACTGGAATGTTCCACTCAACAAGCATTTTTAAGGCACCTACTATTTGCCAGGTCCCATGCCACATGCTGGCAGGGGTATGACCAAGACAGAGTCCTTGCCAGTGACCCCTGGCAGTTTTGGGGAACGGCATGGGGCAATGACTGGGCTGTTCTGGCTCTCTCCAGACCCCAGCACACAAGACACAGCAGAACCGGGAATGGGGGTCAGCAGACCTGCCCCGCCTCTCTGATGAGGGTCCCTGCCCCCACCCTACAGCTGCGCTGCACTTCCCTATCCTCCCTCCTCTCCCTCTCCCTCTCCTTCCCTTCCACCTTTTTTACATCAAGAAACATTTGTTGGCCATCCATTGTATCTCAGAGCAAAATCTGTATTTCAGGCATGTCGAGCCTTGAGTACTGAATTTGAATACCAACGTAGCAGGACACCCATAATATTTCATCCCATTTTATTCTCCATAATCGCGCCCTCTAGAATTCAGCATGCAGACAGATGCAAACGAGTTACAAAATGCAGAGTCCCCAGAACAAAGGAAGGAAATTGGATAGTCTTATCTTAATAAAATCTCACTTTGGCAAAGCAGAATTTAAGGCAGAAGGGGGCTGAGAAAGCCTGCTCGCGTTTCACAATAACCCCTGGTCTTCCGCGTCGCATTTTGGAAAACAAACAAAAATCTTCCTTTATTACATTTCTCTATTGTTGCTTCAAACCAAGATTGAATTGTTTTGGGAAGTTTGAAGGAAACAGTTCAGGTGTTTTTCAGGGAGAGAGAACCAATACTTGTCACAATTTCAAATATTAAGCACATTTTAACTCCTACCCAAACAGAACGTGTGATCGGTGGCAATTTAAATAAAGTATCCCAATCCCAATTCTGTATAAGTTGGTCTAAATATGATAAGAGAGAGAGAGAAAGAAAAAAACCCCATGAAACATGGGTATTTGCTTTGCTTCCAGAGAAAATTCCAAATACGATGTTTCAAATTTAGATGCAGAATTCTCAGTAGGCATAAAATAGTTAAATATTAGGAATATGACTAGTCATGTGCACGGCACCATTAGGCTGGTTACCTAAGTGAATCCTCAGCACCTCCCAAGAGTGTCATGACTATTATTTTCCCATGTTTATAGATGAGGAAATGGAGATTCGGCTGCAATTCACACCCGGGCAGTGTGACCCCAAAATCTGCACTTTTAACTTCTATTCTCAACCACTCCCACATACATGGCACAGTTTGAAGCCAGACTTTTCAGACTATGATACATTTTAAAATGTTTTTAAGGTGGTACTACCTTCTTTCCTTCCTATGCTGCTCTTTGTTTCTCCCGAAGTTCTATTTTCCCCAAATTCCTGAGATGAGTGTCCTCACTGTGCCTGCCTTTTACACATGTAAAAATAAGCCCAGAGTAGGACAGTAATTTAACCAAAGCCACACAGCTAATAATAAATGGGGTGGAGCCAGACCTCAGATTCAGGGCTTTCGACCCCAAATCTCAAGCTTGTTCCCAAACATCTGCCACCGATCCAACAGTGGACAGACCTCCTAGAGAGAGGGGAGCAGGGAAGACGACAAAGATTTGAGGGTTCAGGGAGGTTACACCCCGGATTTGCCGTACACTAGTGGAACGTGTCTGAGACACTCGTGCAGAGCCAGGAGCCATCGTCTCTGAATAGCAAGGGTGTCGGCCACATTCATTATTATAATTAACCTTCAAGGTGTGCCTCAGGGTTGGGGTTATTAAATATATTTTGGTATCTTTAAAAAAAAGCACATACAGCATAGTTCCGTAAAGTAACAAATGGGCCTAAGTTGGTGACATGGAAATGTTTCCATGAAGCAGTTCTTGCAGTTTCATAAATGGCTCATGTAAAACTTCAGGATGTCAGTAAGGCCCATTGGAGGAATTATTTCCTTATAAATCTATGGCAGTCTTAGGAAGTCAAAATGGCACCATAAAAAGCAACAACCCCATTTCCCTGGAAAAAGCGCAGTACACTCTGTCTGAGGAGTGACTGGGCTGTTCATACTTGAAACGTTTTACAGTAACTGCTGCCAGTATCCAACGAGGGACTCCCTCCTGCTGTTGCTGGGCTAGGCTGGGCCTTATATTTTACAGGCGAAAATAAATCTTACCTTTTTATACGAAGCTGTGCTTCTCTAGAACAAACCAAGAGAAAGGGAAAATGCTGTTTAAACCTAAACAGAATAGCCTTGCCATCTTCTCAAAGACCTAAGAAGACCACACTTAAGAAAAATAAATCCTTAAATAATAAAAAAAATGTTTGTCACCATCCTCATTTATTTTTTTTGATGTATGAGATACATAACAGTTGTGTTGAGAAATAGCTTTTTAAAATTGTTGCTGCTGCTTCACTCTCGGCTCTAATGTTGATTGAGTTTATCTCATGGTCTCACTGCAAACCGGGCCACAGGCATAGTTAGTGTTTAGGGATTTACAGAAGAGAGGTGATATAGAGTTTCTACCCTTGAGATGCTTCCATTGTAAAGGAGGAGATGATGGATTTCATGGTGGAGAAATGGGATGGAGGTTATCATCTCATGTCCAGAACAGATGGAAATTCTGGACGGAGACTGGTACCCTAGTGGACAGGGGCTGCCTGCATCATGTATCTCTGCATCCTTATCACCATACACATGCCTGGCATAGCCGAGTTGCTCTATGCAGATGATGGGTGAATGGATGGATGGATAGAAGGAGGAAAGAAAGGAGACAAGAATAACAAAAGTCACCCTTAGGAACTGGTTAAGAATAGTACCTTAAATGGACTAAAGAAAGAAGAGGGGCATCCATATTACGTCAGTGCCCTTGAAATGACATTGAAGCAACTCACACAGAAATGCACAGCTGCAGCCAATCTCACCTCTCTGCAAGGACAAGATGCACTTGGGCAAACCATTCCCAGTGAGATACTTTTTATTAGGGTCCATCTCCACAAGCCCCTTTGAACACCACCAGTTCAAGCAAAGCAGCTGAGTATTACAGAGAAAAACAGCTCAAAAAGGATATGTAAATAAAACAGGTTACCAAACAATATAAGCTAAGTGTGTCCATTTTTTAAAAATATAAAAATGTATATCAGAGAAAAAAGTCTGGAATCATATTTATCCAAATTGCTAACAATGATTATCTCTGTGTGGTGAATTTGCTGGTGACTTCTAGTTTATTCCTTTGACTTATATGTATCTTCTGTACTAAACAAGCATCTCTTTCATACCAGAAAAAAAGGAATTTTATAAATTGCAAAAAATCTGAGTGCCCCAGAGAAGAAAAATTAATGGCAAAACAAACCCACTGAAAGCAGCCTTAGCAAAATCGCAGATTCAACATAGCATCGGAGTCAGAAGTCGCACAGCGGCGAGGGCAGAGTGGATTATCAAGGGCCCACCGAGGCCTCTAGAAGACCTCACCACACTGACCAATGCAGGCCGGCCTGCCAGGTCTTCCCTGGTGCCCTCCAGGGTGTCTGCCCCAACCCTTGGGCACCGCCTGCTTTGCTGGGGGAACAGTCGATGTTTGTTTTTCCTTCGGCTGTGGTAGGAACAGCTGTACGACTCAAATCACATTAAATAAATTAGTGGCTCCTGAGTGGGCTCCGTGGCACAATTTCTAATTCATACAATGCCTCCAGTTTTGCTGTTTCAACTAAATCATTTATCAATCCCTTCACGGATGTCAGTAAATCTCAGCATCTGGGGACCCATAAACATTAAAATAAGAAGCTATAAAAAATATTAGTAAACCAATTAAAAGCTCAAATGGCAATAAACTCTACTTGCACTACCCCTAGAAAACAAAAACAGACCCTCCTCCTCTGAAATTGAATAAACATTCCATATCAGCAGTTTTTCAAAGAGCTTTTTCTTTCTTCTCCAAAGAGCCCCTGATCTCCCATTTGGTACCTTGGTGAGGATCACTTACACATCAGGTAAAAAAGAATAAAGGGTGGAAGAAATCTAAATTTCGGAGCCCAGAAAGTAAACGTGATCAGTATTTGGTTGTGAGTTAGGAAATGGCCTAGAAACTGTCAGTACCATTTAAAAAAATCTAGTTTGAATCATGACTGGGATTTGACGTATATTTACCCAAATCAAATGAAAAGGATACATAATTATTATCATTAACCACAGCAATAAGGAGGGAAAACTACCATTCTATGGAGTTTTGCCATTTACAAAGTCCTTTCATTTAGTTATTCAAGCCTCACAACTACCCCATGAAGTAGGTAGAGTTTCGATTATTTCCAATTTTTAAGATGAGAAACCTCAGGCTCAGAGATGTTAAGTGGTTTACCTGAAGGCACACAGCTAATGACAGAAAGTGCTGAACGTGAATCCAGACCTTGGACTCTATTTCCTTTGCTCTACAACCTGCTTCAGGCATGACAAGGACAAGAGACTAACACACACCAAGACCCTACTGCGTGCCACGCGCCATGTGACTAATGTGGAGCCTCGACTTTCGTTAATCCTGTGACCATCCGAGTTTATATTTCTATTAAAAATGACTTCCTGCTGTCCTTCACCTACCCCCATATGGAGCTCGCTGACTCATCCCAAAATGAGAAACGAGGCTCAGGATGTTTAATTGAAAGTAACGTCTCCTTTTTGCCAAAATTCCATGTTCTAATCCTGACACAAATAGAAAGAGCAGGTGGTTTCTGAAAAGCAAGAAGGTGGAAATATTAGTAATCTCCAACTCCAGAATACTTTATCCAAATTACATATTTCCATGGAAGAGACTTCTTCATGGGTGCATCCCTGCCCTCGAGTGTCCCGGTCGGGGGAAAAGAGCACCTCGCTCCCTCCTGCCATGTTGCAGGAGGCAGAGGAGGGCAGGATAAAAAAGCAAACCCGTGGGAGCCAGTAGGAAAGGTGACACTCACTTATGCCTATCACACGCCAGGTGCTGCTTGCTGCTTTTTACATAGTGCCTCATTTAACCTCGCCGACAAGTCAGGCAGGAGCTACTCTTCCCATTCTTACAGACGAGGAAATGGAGTCTCAGAAAGGTTGTCACCTGCTCAGAGACACGTGACTCAAGCAAAGCTGTGTCAGGATTTGGGCGGAGGTGAATTGCTGTGCCTGTAATTCAGCTTCATCACCCTGTCCCACGGAAGAGAGAACAGGACGGCCCCGGCGTGGTCGCAGGCCCACTCCTCTTGCAGGCTGAGCCCTCACCAGCAGCGGAGATGTCCCGGAAGGACAAGAACCACAGAAATCCAAAGCGTAAGGAGTCCGGATAAAGACGCACCGCAGCTGCCTCCCGCTGGCCTCCAATCTTGGAGCTGGGCGGGGCTGTGGCTGGACTCAGTTTCCATAAGACGTGAGGTCAAAGAGGAAAGTCAGATACATTTATAAGAGCTGGGTGTGGGGTTTTCTTCTGGGAAGCCGGGGGTATGGAGAAGGGATAGAGGTAGCAGGATTCCGTTTTCTATGTTCACAAGGCTCAGAGTGAGCGGCCCAGTCCAGAAGAAGACCTCAGACCGGGTGGAAATTTCCCCCGGGCCTTTCTCTCCTGCTCTTTGTGCACAGAGTCCTCTTTCACGGGGCTCCTCTGGCCTATGAAATGAGCTTTCATGTCCTCTGTAGAAGGTTGGTTTCTCTCATGTGCTCAAAATAGAAGAAACTTCCAGAGCCGAGTTTTCCCTCGGGCTGAAGAGCCAGGCGGTGGCGGGACCATCAAACCGAGCCATTCAGCGGGGGCCCACCTGTGCCAGCCCAAGGTCGCGGCAATACCTCCGAGACCCGGGAGCCAGAGACCCCGTCTGCACGGCCTTCCCTGAGCTCTGGGGACCGAGGGCTTTCCTCTGGTCCTGGCTTGGTACTCAGGAGACCTTTCCAGAGCTAAGAACAGAGCATCTGTATAATCAAAACAGCATCAACAACTATTTTTGAGCACTGACTATAAGGCCAGGATCTCAGTTAGGTGCTGGAATACAGCGGGAAGCAAAAGAGATGTGGTCTCGGGGCATGACGTCTCTAGTCTAGGCCCATACAGTGTAATAGAAGTGTAATGTGAAAACTTCCTAATTGCAACATTAAAAAAGAAGATGAAATTAATTTTAATATATTTTACGTAACCCAACATCGTTAAAACATTATTAGCATTTCAACATGAAATTGATATAAAAATTAGTAATGAGATCGTTTACATTCTTTTTTGGAAGGAAGCCTTCAAAATACGGTATGTATTTAATCTCAGCTCACACCAGCCACATCTCCAGTGCTGAACAGCTGTCTGGGGCTCAGGGCTCCCGCACCGCACAGCGCAGCTCTGGACCGCGGAGATGGAGGCTGGGACAGCGACAGCTCTCAGAGGCTCCTGGAGGCACTCGGAGGGATACGGAGAAACAACGTCATCACCGGTGATGACATTTATCGAGCAATTGCCATGTGCCAGGCACTCCAGTAATGCTCCCTAAACAACCATGAGAAATTTTCACCCCCACTTTGCACTAAAGTCACACAGCTGGTAAATGATGGCATATGAGCGTGGAACCCAGCGCCTGTGCTCATTTTACCCACTGCGTCATCCCACTTCTTGAGCACAGAGCCAGATAGATCTCAAATTAGAGCCCATTCCTCCCTGGCCTCTCCGCTCCTTATGATGCAGATCAAATGACACGATGTATCCGGAGCCCTCTGTAAACTGGGAAGGGCTTCACGTCAAATATTAAGTGCATTAAGTGAAGTGGAAGTGGTTTAAAAAGCACCCTCTACAGCCAGACTGCCTGGGTTCAAATCCTGGCTCCACCACTCACTAGCTGTGTGCCCTTGGGCAAGTTACTCAATCTCTCTGTGCTTCAGTTCTCTTGTCTGTACAATGGGAATAATATCATAATAGAGCATACTTCAAAGGTCAGCATGAAGATTACATGAGATAATAAAAATGAAATGCCGACCACTTTGCCTGGTACCTAAGGGGCAACCAACAAGGAGGCGCTGTCATCATTGTGGTGCAAACGGGGCACAAATGCTGTGGGGTTCGGACGTCTTGGAGAGCAGAGGGTCAGCAAGGGCGATCATCAGTGCTCTGGGAGGTGCCCGAGTCGTGTTCCCCAGACCAGCCTCTCACCTCCAGATAAACGAGATGGAAGGTGAGGCACACGCTGTCATGTGTTGAAACTGTGCCTCCAAAAGTCCTGCGTTTAAGTCCTAACTCCCAGTACTTCAGATCATGACCTTATTTGGAGACAGGGTCCTTAGGGTGGACTCTAACCCAATATGCTTGGTGTCCTAGGGAGGAGAAGCTTGCACAGAGACAGCTCTGCAGGGAGAACGCCATGGGGACACGAAGACGGCCATCTACACACCAAGGAGAGAGGCCTGGGACGGCACCTTCCGTGCCCGCCCTCAGAAGGAACCAACCCTGCCCACACCCTGAGCACAGGCTCCAGAAATCGGAGCAAATACATTGCTGTCGTTCACGTCCCCCAGTCTGCGGGACTTTGTCACGGCGGCTCCAGCAGACTAACACGCATGCACACACTCCTCCTGCCCCACGCCCTGACCGAGAGGCCCTGCGGGGAGGGCGTCTGCACAGGGCACTCGAAGCCAGCCCCAGCCCCCGTCCACACAGCACACTTGTAAAAATCGGAGTCTCCTCGGCCGGCTGGCTTCGGCCGGCTGTCACAGTGGAAAACTACCCAGGAAGGTGGGCCACGTCCCTGAACACTGCTCACTCTGTTTCCCCTGCTACCTTCAAAATCCCCCTCTGTCAACTGAAAGGCAAAGAAAGCGTGTCTTTATTCGGGTCCGGGCTCCCTTGGACACCACGCTCCAGCTCAAGCCAAGACAGACACAGATGCTTATTGAGCAAGGTTCTCTGCGTGTTCCCGACACACGGCTCCGGAGCCTGGGGACCCTCAGGAATGCGTGGCCGTCCATCGGAGCCCGAGCGCGAAGGCGGCAGAAGCTGCCCAGGTCACCAGTGCCCACCATTACCTGTTTATTCAAACACATGAGGCATCTGGAAATTTAGAGAGAAAATCCTTCCAACATCCCAGCCATTCGAGACAATTACTGCTAATTTTCCAAGCTGTGAAACGCAACGTGCATTATTTCTCACGTGCTTCTCACAGAGAGGACACGGGAGGGGAGCCGGCCAGCAAATGATCCCCAGGGGTTTTTTTTTTCATCTGCCCTGGAAGAAAGAAGGGCCATGACTCCCAGATCAATTCTCCGCTCCTGCAAACCGCTGTGTGAGAGGCGGGATCCTGAAAGCCCTGAAGTTCCTCTCCAGGAGCGGCTTGTGAGCTTCTAATCAATCATGCCTTCCACCCCGGAGAATTAGCTAAACATAGCAAGTCTTGTGTTTTAAAACACAGATCGCTGACAATAACTTAAAATGTGGGTAAATGGTCACTTAGGGCAAAGCGTATGAAACCTTTAAAGTTTATTCTTTTTGTTTCTCTCCCAGAGATGAGAAAGACCTGCAAATCGTGAATTAAAGATGCGTCCTAGACCAGGGAAGGTGACTCTGCCAGACAAAATGGTGCGGCGGCGTGGGCGCGGCCGACGGCCCAGAGACCCAGCGCTGAGGCCAGCTTCGCTGCTCACAAGCTTTGTGGCCTTAAGCAAGTCACCTAATTTCCCTGTGCCACGCTTTCTACACCAATTAAAAAAAAGATGACGTTTGATTAGGTAACGATTAAAGGTCTAAGTATTTTTTCCTTTTGTGAGAAATGTCAAACATCAGACACACTGAAATCTCCCAAGTATGAACTAAAGGCGGGGACCCGGAATGGTCACCTCTGTACTCTCAGCACCTTGAAGGGGCCAAGAAATGCTCATTGAACAGAAAGATAGTAAATAAGGACGAACGAAATAAGGACTTGGTCTTCCTTTCACCTCCACCGTGTCTCCCCCTTCAACTCAACAATCTTCTGTGGTCGTGAAGATGGTTCGTGTGTGTTTTACTCTGTATCCCACTGGCTGGGGACAGCATCCCGATGCCCCAGGAGCAGGGCTGGCAGGGGCCACTTGTGCCTTAGTTAGACCAATCGTACTGAGCTTGGCACTGAGGATGTCCTGTGGTTCAGACTGCGCAGAAGCCAGTGAAGAGTCACCATGTGCACCCGACCCCCACCAGCACAACACGGTTGGCCTCACGGGGGTGACACGAGACAATGGAGCTGGATCTATGCAAAGTTATCGTGGCCACTTGGGTCTGAAACTCTGCACTGTGCCTGGGTCAAGGCACTGTCTTTAGTCTGTGAAGACAGACCCAGGGCCTCAGCCCCAGGCTGACCACTCTGTCCCGGTGCTGGGGAGTCAGATGCATGACTCGGATAGAAAATGAATAGGAGAAAAGAGGAAAATTGGATGGAGGTGAAAGAAGGGGCTAGAATTTGATTCAATTCAAGAGAAGAGCTATAGCAGGGTTTCTAGTCACCCACCCAACATCTGATTTCCCCTGTGTTCCTCACCAAAGAGAATCTGATTTGACTTGGTGGGGCAGACGCTAATTTCCCAATCTCCCTAGCGGTGGCCAATTGATATAATTCTGTCCAACGAACTGTAACCAGAAATCTTCTGGGGTCTGTTCACAAAGTTTTGCTTTCCAGGTCTAGACATTGCCCCTTCTGTGTTGTATCCCTTCCTCCTTTTGGCTGCCTGGAATTCAGACATGATGACGGGTGCTACAGCAGCCATCTTGCAACCATAAGGGAAAAACTAAGAAAATCACAGAAACTTCAGCTCTGTGATTTTTGAGCTGCTGACGCAAGAGTAACTCCAATTCTGTACTTCTTGTGACAAGAGAGAAAAGAACCTCTGAATTTATAAAAGCCACCATATGGGAGGATGTCTCTGTCACTTACATCTGCATGGGCCCATTCTGGTTTAATGCAGAGCACAGCACCCCCCATTACACTCTGGAACTCTTTAACCCAAACATGTCCCTTGGGGTGGAAACAATTACATTTCCACTCCTTTTTCTTTTTGTTTTTAAATTCAAATCGCTTATCCACGTCATGTGACGCTGTTTCCCTGCTAAATTGACTCTCTGGTATATTCTGGCCAAGCAACAAGGAGTAAGGCAAGGCAGCCTGATCTTTGCTAGTAAACTCCAGCAACGAAAAGCAAAGAGGAGGCTGGCCCTGGCCTCCCACACACGTTCCCTATCTCCTGAGGGCTCCTGCTCCCCAAATGAAAGTCAGATGCCTCAAGCCTCTGCTCAGAAACCCCAGGCTTAAAGGGATCTTCAGGGGAGCGAGAGCAGAGAACACATCCCGAGCCACCCTGCTGGGGCTGAAGGGGCAGAGCTGCCTCCACACTGGCATCTCTTGCATCCATCACGAAAGCATTAAAAGAAATGCTGTGAGGTGGAAAATACCTGCCTGCGGCTCCAGCTGGAAGGTGGGGGGGTTTGTACTGCGCAGCTGGAAGCCTGTCTGAGCTCTGCAAGGCTGCTCACCGCTCCACCAAAAGCGAGGCATGCAGAAACCTTCCCCGTCAACTTGCCAAAGTCCCCTTCCATTTCCACCAACTATTACTGGGCACAAATGCACCCTGACTGCCCCCCACTTTCTGAGCATTGCCCCCAATTACATGAAGGGATCATGACAGAGAGACAGACAGAGATCCAAGACACATGCAAACAGCCAAAGGATGAGAGCAATGACAGCTAACTGCATGTTCCTTATGTGCCAGCCTCTGGGCCGAATGCTTCACGTTTATTCCATCGAGTCTTTATGACGTGGATACTGTGATCACCTGTGTTTCAAAGATGCAGGGGCTAGTGATCTGCGGATGAGTTCCATACTCGGTGGAAGTTGGCAGTGGAAAAGAATAGAAAGTAGGAGTGGACGGGCTCACGGTTATCTTGGTTCACTTCTGCACAAGGCTAGAGGCTGGCATCCTTCCGGAAGTGACCTTGCATCATCCAGCCTCAGCAACGCACTGGGGGTGTCAGGTACCAGTTCCTGGTGATTGGACAGGCCAAAGTCTGCAGAGCCCTGGGTTGGGACCAGGGGGTGGCGCAGGGGGTATAACCCCCCATAGGGATGGCAAAGGAGGCGTCCCTGCCAGGCGGACTGCTCCTCTGGGCTCTGCCTCCGTGCTGCATATTATCCCCACAGGGAATCCGGGGACCCGAGGAGCTGCCCCAGGCAAGAGCTCAGCGTGTTATCCTCATTTCATGACCCCCTCCCACGTTTCCATGCCCTTGGCCACTTCCCACTGGGTCTGTGGGCGTCTTTCTCTTGATCTCGTCACCATCCTGCTGTGACACCAAGTGGCTTCTCTCACTCTCCCGGCCCTGTGCCTTTTTGTAAAACTCCGGGGAGGAGCTAGTGGAAAAGTCTTGGGGTTCCACCAAGTGCCGGGAGAAGCCCGGATGACTCTGAACGCTGGGTGCAAAGGGCACTGAAACACACGAATGTCACCCTCCTGAGTTTTTCCAGTCCGGCTGTGCATCCGCTGCTTAGGAACTGCCAGCCCAGAGCCAGGCTGCCCACGTTCCAATCCTGGATCTGCCACTACCCGCTACGTGATCGTGGGCATGCCACTCGATCGCTCTGAGCCTCCGTTCCTCACTGGCGATGATGGCAGCACCTACTTTATGGAGTTGTTGATATGATTAAACGAGATCACCTAAAATAGCCACACAAATACAGACCTTAGACCAGGTCTGGCATGTGGTAACAGCCCAATAGACATGCAGTGTCACACAAAAGAGCTGTTGTGACAGTGGTCCCTGTTCAGCTCTCACGCCATGGGAGATGTTGTCTTCTTTCTTCTCAGGTACTAGGACTCACACACCCCACCCTCGCACTAGGACACGTTTTGGCACACGGAGAGAGGGGTGCTGAGGTGGAAGCTGACACGGTGTCTACCATGTAGAAGGTGCTCTGTTAATATTTATTTAAGAAGGGCGAGCTCAGGTGGAAGCAACCCAGTGTCCACTGACAGACGAATGGATGAAGAAAACGTGGTATGTACATACAATGGAACAGTATTCAACCTTGAAAAGACAGAAATGCTACCGCATGCTCCAACATGGATGAATCTTGGGGACATCAGGCTAAGTGAAATCAACCAGTCACATAAAGACAAATCCTATATGATTCCATGTATCTGCGGTATCTAAAGGAATCAAACTCATAGAAGCAGAAAGTAGAATGGCGGTCACCAAGGGAGTTATTGTTCAATGGGTTTCAGTTTTACAACATGAAAAGGTTCTCGGGATCTGTCGCACAACGATGTGAATATATTTAACACTATAAACTGGACACTTAAAAATGGTTATGATGGTAAATTTTAGGTCATGTGATTTTTTACTACAATTAAAAAAAAAAAAAAGATAACTGCCTGCCTAGGTGGAATGAGCGGTCCTCACGCTCAGGGCGAAGCAGCTTGGCTAAGATGAGAGAAAGGAGCCCATTCCCCGTGGTGTGGGCAGGGGGCACAGTCCAAGCAGGGCGGCCACCCCACCTCACCGGCGAGGACAGGCTGCCCTGAGCAAAGCCGCTGGCCCTTTGTGCCTGCTTCCAGAGGGGGTCACAGCTCAGGATCAAACCAACAAGACTCATCCATCAGCAGCCTCATTCCAACCTGGGAGCATCAGTTGATGGGGCTTCGGTTCTTCCCCCAAGAGGAACAGGGTGGCCCTTCCTGGGCTGGCTTTGCAAATTAGGCCCTCTGTCTTGGGCCTTGGGAATTTAACAATTTCCCTGCCACGGCTGGGCAAGCAAATGGTAAACACAGCAGTCATGAAATGTTTTCTAAATGACCCCGAATGCCTGCTCTGTTCTCCAGAGGCAACTCAGCAAAATGCACATCAGTGATCGCTTGCTGGCAAACTGGGAACATCTCCCACTGGAGACGCGCTGCTCCCCAGACTGTGCCCCACCTCGCCTCGTACCCCCCGTTCTTCCTGGAGCCACTCAGGCCTCGGGACACGGCGTCAGCTGCTGCCTGCAGGGGCCCACAACCGGTCAGGGAGCTGCTTTCCTTTGTGTAATTAGATCAATTATCCCACTGCTGACAATTACTGTCATTGCTCAGTGCCATTTTTAGTTTATTTGGCAGTGATTCTTCTCATCTAAATCAAACTCCAAGTTTGATTGCACTGAAAATGTAAATGACTGTTAAACAACACTGAAAGATGTCACGTGAATCTCGCGGAGTCGGAGGTGAGTGGGGAGGACAGAACCTAGCATGGACTGGGGACACTGTTGGGAACAGTTACCAACCTGCTGGGGGGGTACGCTTATCCCTCCTCTCCCGATAAGGAAACCGAGGCTCAGGAAAATTACCTCCCTGTCTGATGTCACCTAGCAGGTAGGTCCAGGATTCAGTGGCCTCACAGAGGCCACTTACACAGAGAGAGAGAGAGAGAGAGAGAGAGAGAGAGAGATGTTAACTCTGCATTAGGGGAGGGTGAGGTACAGGCACCATGCCAGGGGATCCTCCAAAACTCTCCGACTGGGAGCTCCTGGGAGCAAAATCCATGCCCAAGAAAAGAAAATGGTCACATTAGCAAGAGCGGGGACTCCAAGGAATCAAGAGGCAGTAAGAAGAACAAGTTATTTTTTAAATTAAGGGCAAAGAGCAATAAAAAACAAGAAAAAAAGAAACAAGGGGAGTGCTGGGCTAGGAGTCATGAGCTCTGGTATTGTTTCATTAGAACCTTCCAGAATGGCTTTGGGTGGGTCACTTCCAATCAGTTCTCCCCCAGGCACAAAGAGTGACCCCGACCCCGGCCCGGGAATCTCAAACAGGACTAGCCTCCAGGGTGGGGAAGGAGAGGCTGGGATGGGGGAGTCTCCATCTGCTTCTCCACCCCACCCCAGCCTGGAAATGTTCCTTTTTTTCTGGGGGTTCCAAGGCAATATTTTGTTTAAAAAGTGGTTTTCTTCTCAAAAACAGTGGAGGGCAGGGGTGAGGCAAACCGTTGAGGTGTGCGGTGATGACCGGCACAGTGCGGAGCAGAGGTGTTCGATACACGTTAATTGAATTCCACGCATCCAGACATCCTCTATCTCAGAAGGAACACGCCAGAGTGTCACATTCTCAGCTCACATTAAACTTTTTCAGGGAGAACCCGAAGATCATTTTCACGTGAACTGACGCCAGATTGGAAATCAGGTCTCATACATATGATGTTAATTTTTTAATGCAAATAAACAATGAACACAAAGCTTTGGATGAATTTAGAAAGGAATCAGATGGTACGCATTGCACTCTTTGTGTATGCATATACCTGTCCGCTCCTCCCCCCTTCCCCCTGCCCGACATCCAATAGATGTTATTCTTATATGTGCACTTAGGTGTTGATCAGTTAATACCAATTTGATGGTGAGTACATGCGGTGCTTGTCTTTCCACTCTTGGGCTATTTCACTTAGTAGAATGCGTTCCAGCCCTATCCAAGAGTATACAAGAGGTGCTATATCACCATTGTTTCTTAAAGCTGAATAGTACTCCATGGTACACATATACCACATTTTATTAATTCACTCATGTATTGATGGACACCTGGGTTGTTTCCACATCTTTGCAATCATGAATTGTGCTGCTATAAACATTCGCGGACCCTGTTCTTAACACCCCCATACCTGCTAGGTCCTCAGCAGTGCTGGCTATGGAAGTGCCTACTGTGTGCAGGACCCTGGGTCAAAGTTCACCAAGCACTATCGTGGCTCCCACGTTTTAGGTTCAGACCAAACTCCATTTCCAATTCCAGCCCACGTGGAATTGTGCACTGGCTGGCAAAAGCTTGCATGGATATTGGTCTCCTCTTTACTGCCCTGGAGACGTTGTGAACACATGGGCTACCCACCCCTCCTGTCATCTCCTCTCTCCTGTGTCGCCCTCCCCCTCGCACTGTGCCTGCGTCTCCGAAGTGAGTAAGCAGAGTGTTCGGGTGACCCTCCTGGAGACCCCGCCTAGGTTCCAATCAGTGAGATTAACTTGGCAGGCATCTGAGCATGGCAGGGTTGATTAGGTATTTCAATCACGGCACCTACAGTTAGGAGGTATAAATAGAGAATTCTCTATCTGGAAGAGAAATGCAAAACAAATCCACCAGACCCACGGTTCTGGCTGCAGCTCAAAGAGGGCCTGACCCAAGAGTTGGACCAGAGTCTTCCAGAGACTGAGATCTCGGCTGCTCGAGCCCCTCCTCCACCTATGCAACCTCCCAGCACAATGTCATCAAGACCCCTCCCCTCTTGCTAGGAGCATCCGAAGGATGTAAACAAAAACAAACCAGAGAAAGTTGCTAAATTGTTTACCCCGTGTCCAGCACTGAAGACAGAGTGAGTAATTCTCATTATTGCAAAATGCCGAGTGCACAGTAACGTCATTATGTTGCAACTCTCTTCCTCCCCCGTTCTCCTGCCAATCTTTCTCATGCCATCCATCTGCAGTGGGGGGGAAATTTTCTTCTAGAATTAAGTAATTGACAGAGTGCCCTTTGGGTGTCCAGGGCTGCCAGGACACTGTTTCAGGGCCACAGGGGACCTTGACGGATGTCAGCGTGCCTCTACCTTAGCAGCAGCCTCTGCACAATAATTTACTGAGATCTCCAAGGTGACCTCTATTACGTGAGCTCACCGTGCCGAGCGCTGCGTTCCTCGCTCCATTATTTCAAGGGTTCGTTTTCCCCCTTCTTGCCTACTTTGTATGCACTGACACAAAGCTCATAATTTGCCAAACACACGATACTCTTAACTCCTGGGCCATTGTTCAGATGAGTTACTGTTAGAAGACTTCCTTCTTTTTAAAAACGATTGCTCCACAGTAGAAGTCACTGAGAAAGCCTCTTGCAGAAACTACATCAGTTCCTCCCCCGCCCCCCGACCCCAGTGTCTAACCCTAGCTCTGCTAGTAATTTTGTGACCTCAGGTAGATACTGAGCCTATCCAAACCCATTCTTTCTTGGCTGAAAGAGACTCATAACAACATGTGTCTAACAGATTGGCTATAAAAATTAGAAATAGCATGTGTAAAACGCTCTGTAACACACTGCCCTGTACTTGGGACATACTTAACACATGATAGCTAATCCTGCTGTTACGATTATTGCTAATAAACTCCCCCTCATCTACAGCATGGCAAGGGTTAGTTATCTCTCTGTGTCCTACTGATGCATCAAAAGCACTGACGACAGAGGTGGTGATTAGCCTCTGTTCCCCCTTCTCTCTAGCCCCCATCCATTCTCCACCCTTCTCTCTGCTCCGGCCTTCAACCCTGGCAGGCAGATCCCTCCTACAGCAGGGGGCTGGCCACCTCTGTTCCAGTCTGGCCAACAGGGGGAGCCAGCAGGAGGACAGAGGGGAGAGGGGTAGGACTGACTGGGGACAGAGTACATCGTTCCTGCTGCCACCACGGTTCAGCTCTGTCACCCTGACCCTTCAGCCTCAGGGTGGCAATGGCTTATCTCTGTTGCCAATCTCAGGGGGCCTCAAATCCTGCTGGTTTCCTAATCTCTGTTCACATCTTTATAAGTGGGCCCTTCATTAGAGTCTCGGAGTTGAATTTTGTTTCCTGCCAGATCCTGCTAACTCACCGAATCCCTATGACAACCTCCTTGGGGGATTATGTACGAAAATGATTAAAGGGAATGGTCCAAAAGAGAGCTAGCTTGGAGTATGGCCCCAAATGACTTTGTCCTAAGTTGTAACTTTGAGACCCTGGCTGGACTAAGTGAAAGCAAATGCGGACCAGGCACTTGTCCCACATGAGGTGCCTAAAGCTTTAAGGAATGCACGTTCCCTACAAAACAAAATGATGCATCAATATAGATGCTCAACAACAGGGGACTGGTTAAGAAGCAATTCCTGTGGACATACGATGGTGTGGCAGCTGGCCTCCGACATGGCTCCAAGTGACTTTCATCTCCTTGTATTCACACCTTATATAGTCCCCCCAACGGAACAGGGCTGACCTATGTGACCGATAGAACACTGCCCCAGTGACAGCATGTGGCTTCCAAGGCCAAATCATAGAAAAGACACAGCCTCTGCCTCACTGCCTCTCCCAGACCATCACTCTGGGGCACCATGCTGTGAGGACACCAAGCAGTCCAGCGCAAGGCTGTGTGCACGAGCACGACTTTGACAACCACGTGAGGGCTGCACCTGGGAAGTGGGTGCCCCAGCTCCAGTCCAGCCTTCAGATGACGGCAGCCCCAGCCAACACCCTACTGCAGCCCAACCTGGAGACCCCAGAGCAGAACTGGCCAACCAAGCTGACTCCCAAATCCCTGACCCACAGAAAGTGTGACAGATAATGATTAGTGTTATTTTAAGCCACTGAGTTTTAGGGTGATTTGTTATATCAATAGATAAAATATACTTGGAAACATCACACAGAGGTAAATGTTTTATTTTGAAACAATATTTAGCAAAGTAAAAAAATGTTCACAATCTATTAAGCACGAACAAGATACAAGATGTGATTCTATTTTTAAGAAATGTATATTTTTATGTATTCATCAAAAAAGATTCTAAGAAGATAAATTTAAATGTTTACAATAATTATAGAGGAATTAAAATCCTCCTAATTTTCTTTCAGTCTTTCTGTGTTTTCCAAAATGATCGCTTTCATCTGAAAAAAGTATACTTAAAAAATAGCTTTCCTGGTATATTTTTAAAAATGAAAATTTGTTTTGTGTTGAGTGAAAATGTTTAGTTCTGGTTTTCAGGAGAAGCCTGTTGGCTTCCATCAGGAAACACAAAGACAGTCCCCACCTCTCAGGCTGCCTGGGCTCTCTTCCTATCTCATCTTGCCTCCTCCCTGCTCACCTGGCTCCAGGGTCACCCAAGCTAGATCTAGCCGGACGTGACACCAATGCAGCAGCAGACGGTCCAGGGTGGCCCCCAGAGAATCTTGGAGGTGAGAGAGACCTTCAGGAGGCTCCACTTGCACCATCATGACAATGGGTTCTTATTGAACACTTCCTGTGACAGGGAGCTCACCTCCATGTGAGGCAGCCCATCTGTTGGTCAGCAACGCTCAGAGTTAGAAACACCTCAGTGAGGCTGGGTGCTGTGGTTCATGCCTGTACCCCTAGCACTCTCGGACGCTAAGGTGTGAGGATTGCTTGAGCTCAGGAGTTCGAGATCAGCCTGAGCAAAAGCAAGACCCCATCTCTGCTAAAAATAGAAAAATTAGCCGGGTTTCATGCAAGCCTGTAGTCCCAGCTACTCGGGAGGCTGAGCAAGAAGGATCACCTGAGCCCAAGAATTTGAAGCTGCAGTGAGCTATGATCACGCCACTGCACTCTACCTGGAGTGACAGAGTGAGACTCTGTCTCAAAAAAAAAAAAGAAAGAAATGTCTCAGTGAGGATGAATGGGTGTTCTTCCTCCTGCTGACAACTTATTTAACACACATGGGATGAGTAGCTGGTCGCAAGCTCCATGGCAGCAGGCACTCTGTGCCCTTAGCACCTAGCATGGTGCCCAGCACCAAGTAGATACTCAAGAAATACGTGTTGAATTAATGAATGAATAAATTAATAGACAAATTAATAAGCAGCACTTGCCAGGCATTTTAGGATCTGGGAATTCAGTGCTGGGTCCGACACATGCTGTCCTGGCCTTGCTAGCTCAGAGTCTGGCAGGGAGATGGGCGCACAGGAAATGACTGCGTCATCACCACTATGACGAAGGTGAGCTCCAGGGTCTACTCACCAGCTGGCTGTGCTGGCAGCGTCCTGCATCGGGGTTCAGAAACAGGTCAGGAGGGCCTGGTGCGAGCAGAGGGCTAGAGAATGTGACGCCACCATCGAGGCCCCAAAGAACATGTCTGTGGAAGCCACTGTGATGACCAGCTTGACTGCGGTAGAGTGAAGGCAAGAGGTGGTGGCCTCGCTGGAAGGCACCCTAATTTGCAAGTAGCCCTGTGCCCCTTTAGGGTAAAGAACCTGTCCTGTGAACTCATCTGCTTCGGTGCTCTTGCTTTTTCTCGTTTGGAGTTTGTTTATCCTTTCATTTCCTAGTTTAATTTCCTTTTAATAAAGCTCTAATCTTGTCTTGGCTCACCTAATGGGAAAAGGGATTAGTCCACAGCTAAGCCAGGGGCAGGGTGGAAGGAAGGCTCCGGGGCCCTTGGAGGCCAGGCCCAGGTGGGGAGGGGCAGGGGGCTGGGGAAGGGCCCCCAGAGCCCAGGCAGACAGACAGCAAACTCAGGAGGGGCCAAAATAAAGACAACTGCGGTGCCCCCCCCCACCTGCGGGTCACTTGTCCTGGGAGCCCAGCCATGCTTCCAACACAAACATCGTGTTGCTTCCAAGACGGAGGCAGGAGGCCTGAGCTCCAGGCCTGGCCCAGCCCCGGGGCTCTGTGTTGGGCCAGTTCTTTAACTTCCTGAGCCTGTTGCCTCACCTGTGTGATGGGAATGACAATCAGAGAGTCCACTTCAGAGGATTATTGCAAGTACCTGGCATAGAGCGAGCCGCCCAAACCATGGTAACGATAATTAGTAATTTAAAGCAGAATAAAGCTTGCTGCGGTGGACCTATCCTCGAGTGTTCATGCAGCTGAGCCGTGGGCCTATTCCAGCACCCAGGGTTGGTCTCTGCCATGGCTACCAACTCTGTCCCCCTCTGTCGCCTGCACTCAGGCCTCTAGGGGGTCTAGCCCCAACCCTACTTTCGAGGGCCAGATCTGAGTTGGTGGTCCAGGTATTCCTCCCCCACCTCCAATGGTCACTCTGCCACCTTACTCCCAGACAGAACCATCCCAGAAGGAGTTTGCCTGCCAAGGCCACACTGCTTTGCTGCGTACGGCAGGTCCAGGATTCAGATCCAGATTCCGAGCCCTGGCTTTTCCCTTCCCTCCCCAAAGCTCTGGGAGCCTTTAAACCCTGAAGCAGGGAAGCCCCTCAGGAAGGGGCAACACTGGCTTGGAGGGATGCCCGGGCAGTGCCACGCCAGCTGCAGGGAGCCCAGGTGTGTCTTGTCGGCAGACGGGAGCGAAGCTGCCCTGCCTATGAAGGGAGAGGCTTGGCCGCACGTTAGACACTGGAGGCAGGAAACGGAATCTGGCCTTGGTGAAGGATGGAACCAAGGAGAAACCACATAAAAGATGACCGAGGAAAGACATGAGTGGGGAGGTCCTTGCATGTCATCGTAAGGAGTGGAGAGTCAGAAGGCAGTCTGAGACGAAATGCGGCAGGAGCGTGTGGGGCCCATCTTGGTGCATGAAAGGTGGGGGGTGTCTAGAAACTTCCATGGACAGACATTCAGGGGGTACACTCAGTGGAGGTGGTAGCCTCAGGGAACACTGTGATCAGGGCGCAGAATCCTTTCTCAGGAGGAAGCAGCTCTCCATTCTGTGAGCCATTCCAAATCCTGCCAGACAGCTCCTCGCAGAAACCCTCCAAGGAAAGCAGCCTCCACTAGCAGACGGCAAAGGCGACGGTACCTAAGGGTTCTCTTTCTTTGCTAACCGTACCCCTGACCTCCAGGGAAAATAAGAAAAGTCAAGTTGCTTCCTCTTGCAATTCCAGAGGAATAAAACGTGACGGTCTGATTACCAGATGACAGCCAAGAAATGTTCTGAACTGCCCCCTTCTTGGCCCGGGTTGAAAAGGTGAAGTCTTGGCTTTCCGGGAGCCGGTCAACTCATTCAAGAGAACCAGACCAGATTCTTGGGCGCAACTGACGTTTCCATCCCCCATCTAGATAGAATAAGCTATTTCAGAGAAAGGAATTTTCTAGGTAAGAAAAAGTTCTCCAAGTACCATTAATAACAATAACAACAAAAAGTCATTAAAACTTTGTGTGTGTGTGAATAGAAAGTCTCAGAATGTTCTCTAAGTTCCCAAAATGGAAATTCCCTAAATATCTCTGGGTTCTTTAAAAGAGCATATGGAAAGAAATCCAACTTGTTCCTGTGATCCCACAGTGGCACGCTAACCTGTACGCTGGCACCTGGGCCCTCCTGCGGGACAGAAGGAGTGACTTGGATTTAGAAGTGTGGGGAAGAATCCCATTTCTGCTGCTGACCCAGGTGACCCTCCAAACTTCTGCTTCCTCATCTAGACAACGGGTGAGGAACAGCAGGATTTTTTGAGAAGTGAATTAAATGTATCAAAACCTGCATGTGGACACATCAAATATAAATCAAAACCTCCGTGAGATATCATCTCACCCCAGTTAAAATGGCTTTTATCAAAAAAACAAAAAATAATGAATGCTGGTGAGGATTTGGATAAAGGGGAACCCTCGTACACTGCTGGTGGGAATGTAAATTAGTACAACCACTATGGAGAGCAGTGTGAAGGTGCCTGAAAAAACTAGAAATTGAACTACCATATGACCCAGCAATCCCACTGCTGGGTGTATATCCAAAGGAAAGAAAATCAGTATATTGAAGAGATATCTGAACTCCCATGTTTACTGCAGCTCTATTCACAACAGCCAAGATGTGCAATCAACCTCAGTGTCCATCAGTGGATGAGTGGATAAAGAAAATGTGGTACATATACACAATGGAATATTATTCAGCCATAAAAAAGAATGAAATCCTGTCATTTGCAACAACATGCATGGAACTGGAGGTCATTGTGTTTAGTGAAATAAGCCAAACACAGAAAGACAAATATCTCATGTTCTCACTCGTACGTGGGAGCTAAAAAAGTGGATCTCAAGATAGAGTAGATCGGTGGTTACCAGAGGCTGGGAAGGGGAGTGGGGTGGGGGGCAGATGAACAGAGGTTGGTTAATGGATACAAAAATACACTTAGAATGAATCAGATATAGTATCTGGTAGCACAATAGTCGGTGACTATAGTTAACAATAATTTATTGTATATTTCAAAATAACTAGAGTAGATTTGGAATGTTCCCCCAAAAAAGGAAATGATAAATTTTTGAAGTGATGGACATCCCAATTACCCCGACTTTATCATTACACATTGTATGCTTGTATCAAAATATCACATGTACCCCATAAATATGTACAATGATCACGTACCCATAAAAATAAAGAAATCTAGAAGATAAAATGAGAACAACACACAAAACAAAAATAAAACCAAAAACTTGCATATAGTGGGCACCTAATTAGTATAATAATTTTTTCCATAAAATGCTTTTGAATGTAATTAATAGTTGAAAATAAACCTTAATATTTATGCAACCTCAACTTGACTACAAATCTAGTTGCATAATTTCTCGATTTCTAAAAATGTATTTTTTGCTTTATTGTTTTAATTATAAAAGTAATAAATATTCATTGTAAAAACAATTCTAAATCTCCAAAATAATTCTGAAAGGTAAAAATCACCTATAATCCAACCACCCAGACACAGGTTTGAGATTTTGTTACATATCTTCCCGGAGATCTTAAGAAATGCATAGGCACTCTCTCTGTCTTCACAATGATAGAATTATTCTACGCATGTTGCTTTGTAATCTTTTTTCATTTAGAATGTCTCGTGAGCATGTTTTCATATTAAGATCACAGGTCCACACTGCCATTCTAAAGGCTGCACAGGATTCCACAGTATGGATATGACATCCTCTATTTAGCTAGTTGTTACCATATGATATGTTGGTTATTTCTAATTTCTCATGACTATGAGCAACACTGAGATGAATATCCACATACCTGCACATTTCCCCAGCAGGGTTTCTCAGCAGCGGCACTAATGACATCTAGCACCAGATAATTCTTTGCTGTGGGGGGCTGTTCTGTGCATTGCAGGATGTTTAGCGGCAGCCCTGACCCCTACCCACTAGAAGCCAGTAGCAGCTCCCCAGCAGTAACCACCAAATCGCCAAATGCACCTCCCTACCAGCGGTGGATGGGGTGCAAAATGCTCCCCGGTTGAGGACCACTGCTTTAGGATAAACTCTGAGAAGTGGAATTGCCAGATCAAGGGGATTCCAGACTTTTCATTTTGTTACCCGTTGCTAAATTGCCCTCCAGAAGGCTGAGAGCCCCCGCCAGCCCTGGAGAGCCACCCTCCTCTTCATTTTTGCTAGTATGAAGGTGAGCAGGGTCAGCCCAGTTTTGTTTTTTAATTAAACAGATTTTTTTTTAGTAGTTCTAGGTTTAAAGAAAAATTGAGGAGAAAGTACAGAGAGTTCCCATATACGCACTTACCTCTTACCCCCAGTTCCCTATTAACACCTCGCATTGGTGCGACACATTTGTTATAACGGATGAGCCAATATCGATACTATTCACTAAAGTCCACAGTTTACATTAGGGTTCGCTTTCTGTGTAATGTCACGTATCCACCATTACAGTATTATACAGCATAGTTTCGCTGCCCTAAAAGTCCCCTGTGCTCTGCCTTTCATCCCTCTCTGCACCCCCAGAAACCCTGGCAAACACTCATCTTTCTACTTGTCCCCATGGATACTCATTGCCTTTTATAGAATGTCACATAGTTGGAATCATACAGTACATAGCCTTTTCGGATTGGCTTCTTGCACTTAGTAATCTGCATTTAAGTTTCCTCTAATGTCTTTATGTGGCTTAATAGCACATTTCTTTTTAATTGTTGAATAATATTCCATTTATGGATGTAGCATAGTTTATCCATTCACATGTTGAAGGACATTTTGATTGCTTCCGAGTTTTGGCAATTATGAATAAAGCTGCTATACACATTTGTGTGCAGATTTTTGTGTGAATATAAGTTTTTACCTCATTTGAGTAAATACTAAGGAGTGCGATTGCTGGATCGTATGATACGTTTTGTAAGAAACTGCCAAACTGCCTTCCAAAGTGGCTACCATTTTGCATTCCCACCAGCAGTGAACGAGAGTTCCTGTTGCTCCACATCCTCGACAGCATTTGGTGTTGTCAGTGTTCTGGATTTTAGTCACCCTAATAGGTATGTAGTCGTATCTCATTACGTTGTAATGTGTAATTCCCTAAGGACATGCAATGTGAAGCATCCGTTCATATGCTTATTTGTCATCTATACATCTCCACTGGTGAAATGTCTTTTCATATCTTTTACTCACTTTTCATTGTGTCATTTTCTTATTGTTGAATTTTAAAAGAGTTCTGTGTATATTTTGGATACCAGTCCTTTATCAGATATGTTTTGCAAATATATTCTCTCATTCTACGGCTTGTCTTTTCTCTGAACAGTTGGTTTTTTTGTTTGTTTTTTTTTTTTGAGGCAGAGTCTCACTCTGTTGCCTGGGCTAGAGTGCCGTGGCGTCAGCCTAGCTCACGGCAACCTCAAACTCCTGGGCTCAAGCAATCCTCCTGCCTCAGCCTCCCGAGTAGCTGGGACTACAGGCACGCACCACCACACTCGGCTAATTTTTTCTATATATTTTTAGTTGTCCGATTAATTTCTTTCTATTTTTAGTAGAGACGGGTCTCACTCTTCCTCAGGCTGGTTTCGAACTCCTGAGCTCAAACAATCCGCCCACTTTGGCCTCCCAGAGAGCTAGGTTTACAAGCGTGAGCCACCACGTCTGGCCTGAACAGTTGTTTTTTTGAAGAGCATACATTTTTTAATTTTACTAAGCCTAACATCAATTCTTTCCTTCATGGATGGTGCTGTTATGTCGTATCTAAAAACTTAATCACCATACCCAATGTCACCTACATTTTCTCCAGTGCTACCTTCTAGGAGTTTTATCGTTTTACATTTTATGTTTGGGTCCATGATCCATTTTGAGTTAATTTTGTGAAAGGTGTAAGGTCTGTGTCCTGATTCATTTTTAAAATTTCCTACTTTTAAAAAATTACTAGTGAGGTTGGGCATCTTCATCTTTTAATTGACATTTGTCTTCTCCCTTAAATTGCCTTGGTGTGTTCTCTGCTTTTTTTACAGTGCTGTTCACAACCAGCTAGCTACATTATTTTCTTTTTTTGTCATTTAAAACTTGTTTTTACCAATATGAGGTATAATTTACATACAATAAATTTTACCCATTTTAAGTGTACAGTTTGATGAGTTTTAGTAAAGTAAGGTAGTAGAAGTACAGTAATAATTGCAACTACCACCACGTCCAAGTTTTAAAGTCTTTTCCATTATGTTCCTGCAGCCAATCATTGTCCTGCCCCAGGCCCAGGCAGCAACTGACTGTTACCACCATGGCTTCGCCTTGTCCAGAATTCCACATAAATGGAGTTCCACAGTTTGCAGTTTTTGGGGTCTGGCTTTCTTCATTTAGCAGAATATTGTTGAGATTCATCCTTACTGCTACATGTATCAGTAGCTATGCCTTTTTAACTCCTGAGCAGTATGCTATTGCATGGATATACCACATTTTAAGTATCCATTCACAAGTCTGTGGACATTTGGGTGGTTTCCAGTTTGGAGTTTTTATGAATAATGACTATGCATGTACAGTCTTTATGCTGTGATTGCTGTTTTAAAGTATTTTGCCATGTATTGACCTGTAATATACGAGTATGTCCTGTTATAGTTCAAGGTGTGTGAACTGATATCAAAAATGTCGATATGGGGTACGGGGCTCCAGACCTGTATTTCAAAGCACATCAGTCAGAAGTTCCTGCCATATGCTCTGTAGACTCCAGAATGGCATACAATTTTAACAAAGGTCCTAGAAAGACACAAGCAATTCTGAGAACCGCAGTCCCTGGAAGCCACCAAGCCACAGAGGAACAAGACCAGGAAATGCACTTTACACTGACATTTCCAAGCTTCCCACTCCCAAACTGACATTTCCAGAAAAGACACGCTCAGCTTGAGTGCCAGAAGAAAAGTCATGTACACCGCGTTTGGGATCCGTGCCTGCCACTGGTATTTGGGATTTGTTAAACTCAAGAGCCACTGCACTTTGAAAACTGCCTGTACCTTTCGGGTTTTAGGAAGCAGAAAAACCGACTGAAAACTAAAATTACAGCCAACGAAAGGAGTTGCAGGACCTGGACCCGTTCAGATAAAGAAACTCTCCCTGCAGATGGGCCGCACGTATCCAGTGAAGATTTCCACCAAAGCGACACTGGATGAGGAACTTGAGACAAATGTCCCACGCCCATTCCTCCTCAAAGTGGCTAGGCCCAAACCAGGCGATTTCTGGCAGAAATGTGAGCCTTACCTCACACGCACCCTAGCCTACCCACCCCCCCAAACGCACTTCCCCAGCCCAGCCCTGCCGGGGAGGGCTGTGTCCAGGCTGGGACATGAGGTCGACCTGGGTCCACGCCTGACACCAACGTCAGCACCCTTTAGTCAGGTAACTTTGCCACTCTTTTCTACTGCGCCCTGTGGTAAGAACACACTACAACTTCACACACACACACACACACACACATCCATATA
This sequence comes from Avahi laniger, assembly GCA_963575035.1. Lineage (NCBI taxonomy): Eukaryota > Metazoa > Chordata > Mammalia > Primates > Indriidae > Avahi > Avahi laniger. The sequence goes on along the minus strand of CAUYSK010061531.1, from coordinate 8,619 downwards.
CACATCTACAAAATGAAACAAAAAGTTTTATGAGACAATACTTTTATCCTTCCACATGCAATGTCTTCTGATATTTCCTGTTTTGTTCCTTTTCTTTCTCTCCTCCTCCTCTAGCTCCTTCTCATTTCTCTTCTCCCTTCTTCCTTCCTTCCTCCTCCTTTCTCCCTTCTTGCAAAGTTGGTTTCGACCCACTAGACCGATGTCACGACCTCCTGGTGGGTCCCAGCACACGGCTGGCCCATCGCTGCCCTGGTGCGGTGCCTCCTCGAATCATTCAGCGGCCTCCGCTGAGAGCCTGCCGCATGCCAGGACCTGTGCGGCAGGCACCGAGGAGAAGGTGGTGAACCCTGTAAGGAGTCCCTGTCCGCACGCAGGTTCCAGTCGGGCAGGACCCAGATCTAGAAGTGCAGGGAGCTTGTGACAAGGGCTCAAGGATCAGCGGGGAGGAGGCTGTGAAAAGAAAAGGGAGAAGGGAGGAAGCGACAGTTTTGCTGAGCCCTGCTGGGCAGGAAACAGGCAGACCAAGGGATGTCCATGACTGGGTGACTTGAAGGTCAGCGGGAAAAGAATTCCACTCAAAAGGAACAGCAGATGCAAAGCCTCTGAGTTAAGATGATGCAAGTCACAGTGAGGGCAGAGAAGAAGGCGCTTTTGAGAGCCAGGGTGGAGGGCAGGCAGGGGCTAGCGGAGGCGGGGCCTCATGGACCTTGTCAGAGATTTTGCATTTTGTTCTGAGGGCAACAGGAAGGAAGCTATAGAAAGGTCTTAAATAGATTTCAATTTGGATACAGTTTGGGCATTGTGTAGCCAAGGGACTTTTTAAAAAGCAAGGTTAAGTTTAGTCACTAAGTACTTATGTTTACAGGGGGTTACAGTGTTTCTTACAGAAACCAGGCCCAAGGCCATCTATTCCAGGACAGCTGAGCAAAAATAAAAATACTTCTTTTTAAAAGGAAAAGATATTATAATAGGAGAAATAGAAGTTGCAGTAATAACTGACTTCGTTGTGCACCTTCTATATGTTAGTCACGTTCTAAGTGCCTTACCTTGATTAGCTCGTTAAATTCCTGTGACAATTCCATGTGCTAGATACTGTTATCCAATTTTACAGATGAATAAACTGAGGCACAGAGAGGTTAAGTGACTTGTCCAAAGTCACATGGCTGGTAAGTGGCAGTGCCAAGATTCACATCCAGGCTCTTAAACACTATCCAATACCATTAAATACGTAAATAGTACAAAAATCAAGTGCTACGGAAGTAAAGGGGGTGGTTCTTCTTGACACTTCACCTGAATTGGCCATGAAAGGTGTCAGAGAGAGGGTGCCAAAGTGCCCCTAAAGGGACAAGGACTTTCAGGGGAGCACTGGGCTCCTCACAGGCCGGCTGAGAGAACATGGAGAACAAACGTAGGGAACGTGTAAAGGGCTGAGACCCGGGAAGTTTCTCTGGTTCAGCCTTCCGGCTGCAGGCCTCCCCTGTTCCTCCCTAGAAAGCAAAGAGGGGCGCGTGATGTTTCGCGTCAGGAAGCGACAGTCTTGCCACAGCAGAAGGGCCAGGGGAAGAAGCAGGGCAGGATCCCTGAAGACGACCGAGCACCATGGAGACCAACAGCCTGGATCTGGATGCCACCTCCACCACCCACTGCCCCACAGGACAACCTGGATCAGAGTTCTCTAGGCCTCAGTGACCACATCTGTAAAACGGGGATGATCGTGGTCACAATCCATAGTAGAGCCTTCCAGCAAGCTCTTGGCACAGAATATACACTCAGTTAACTCCATGATTATTATTATTCTTAAATTGTACTGGGTTCATCAGCCCATCCTGCCCAGAATGAAAACCGCATGGGTTGAACATCAATGATGTTCACTAAGGCAGTGTTGCGTTGGCCTGGGAGCTGTTTTTCAATTTTTTATTTTTAATTATTATGGATGCATAATCGTTGTACGTACGGGGAGCTGTTGAACACAGAGGACTTGATCACCAGCAGCTGCTTCTCTGCTGAGTGATTACAAAACCACACCCTCCCGAATTCACATCTGCAGATGAAGCCGGTGCTGGTGAACTCTTCCCCCATTAAAAGAGAGAAACGGGGATTAATAAAACTCAGCTGAGATCGGGGATAGCAGATGTGGCCACAGACATGTCCTACGGCAGTGCCATTCCACCAAATGTTGGGAAACCGTGGCGCCGTCAACACATTTTTAGCCTTGTTCAAAGACATTATCCAGCTGAATTGGATTTGCCAGGTGTTCCCGCTGCTGTCTGCCTCCTGAACTCTCCTCCCGACCCCCCTGAGATGAGATGACTGCTTGTAAGACAACCGGCAATTACATCCTTTTCAGAGTCTGAGCATAAATTAAAAGATCAGAAGCCTTGAACTTGTGCCACTGGATGACCAGGTAGCATTTGCAATGGAAGGGGCTCTAACTAATCATGCAGAGGTAAAAATGTACTTTTTATTCCTGAAAATGTGGGGATCACCCCCCTCCCCACGCTGTCTCTGATGGACTTTTGCTACGTGCAAAGTGCAGACGTGGAGGGCCCTCTGTGGGTTACCCTGGGCTGACATCTGGAGCCCAATTATCACCTAATGAAAGGCTTTTGTGACAAATGAAACTTCAAAGGGGAGTGGAGTTGGGTACGAGGCGGGACAAGTCTTCACTTCCGCTGTTTTGCTCCGGCTCTCCAGGGAAAGGACGTCCAGCTTTCGCTTGTTCCTTCACGCTGACCCACATCCCCTTTCTTCCCCGTGTGCTCTCTTCCATCTCTCTCTCCCTCCTTCCCTCCCGGGGGCAGGACTGCCGACCCCACGTGTGCCCAAGCCTAGTCCTGGCCCGCTCCCTCCCTCCCTCCTTGCCCCGTGGCTCGGTGAACGACTGAATACATGAATGAGGGGTCAAATGTCCAACCCCAGGAAACAAATGGAGCCCAAGCATCTTGCTGAGGACGGCCGCCATCTGGTTTTCAGCTGAAGGTGTGGGTTTCCAAGAGGCCCACGCCCAGTCTAAGACAAACCAGGAGGAAGCAGCCAGGCCAGGGTTAAAAACGAGAGTGGCGAAAGAGACGTTGCCCAACCAGTCCCAAAACAGGGGAGACCCCTCTCACATGGGAACGAGGTGGCCTCGGGGCGAGTAAAGGGCCCTGTCGCAATCACTCAGCAAATATATATTTGACGTAAACAAAATGACCCCAAGAAGTTATAAGAGCGAAAGTACACAGAAGCCGAGTAGAGGAGAGACCCCAAGGAGTGGTTTGGAAACGGTGCGAGACGTGCAGGGCACGTGGCAGAGGACGGACTAGGAGCGTGCGGCCCCCCGAGGAGCCCCAGAGTCATCCGGGAGACCTGTGGCTGCGCCCGTCCCGCCTCCCCTGCGTCCCCTCTCATGGGTGTAATCCAGTCCCGAGGGGCTGGTTCCACAGGAGGACCCCTGGATTCCCAGGAAAGGTGCAGCCGCCTCAGAGAGCCTGGACCGTCGAATGGCAGCCGCCAATCACAAACTGCCGATCATTTCCCAGGTACCTGCTGAGTGCCTACTATGTGCCGGGATTCATGGTACGGGGATGAGAGGGATTCCACCCTGTCCTCGTGGGACTTCCGGTCTAGTGGGGAAGAAATGTTAACAAATCATTTGCTGAAAAATTATTCATCATCACAGCTTGAATATAGATGACAAGCTCCACGAGGACAGGGATGTGTGTTTGTCTTGTCACAAGTGCCCGGAACAGAGCCCAGCGCATAGTAGGTGCTCAATACATATTTGCTGAATGAAGTGCCACAGAAGAAAAGCGAAGGGCAGGGGGAGAGCACATGAGGGGCCCTAAGCCAGATGGGTCCCCGAGAAAGAATGTGGAGGGTGCTCCGGGCAGAGGGAACGGTGAGTGGGGTGGGGGAGCTCAGAGGATGAAAGATGCCCCTATGGGATGGAGGGACATGCCAGAGGTCGGCAGTGGCCAGATCACGCTGAACCATGTTCCGGGATCCTTCTGATGCCCGACCAAAAAAATCAAATAAAATTCTACAATAAGACAGAGGAAGAGGAGCATGTAAGGCTCTTTCCCGCATCATTCTCTTCCCGGTTCCAACACCACTAATTAAAGTCATTTGAGTGTATTTATATTCATAGAATAATGTATGCCTTCTTTTAATTGCTTAATAGAAGGCAGTGAAGAAATCATGAATTATTGCCCCAAATGGGACATTTGTCAAGGAAGAATTATGAGCCAGCGCTAGCTGGTGCTCATCTCGAGCCTGGGAGCAGCCGAATGTTTCAAGCATTAGAAAAAGAACACAACAGAAAGCCCAGGGCAGCCCCTCGTCCTGCTTCCCGGCAAAGCCCGGCGGCTCCAGTGGCTCATTCGCTTATTCCCGGATGGAACAGCCATCACCCTCCCTGCCCAGGAGCACCCTCTGAACCGTGAGGGATGGCCTCAGCCTGACAAAGTGGACCACAAAGAAAAGAGTCTCCCAGGGCCCCTGGGAACCGCCAGCGTTTCAACACCGCCGTCCCTCAGCCCTCGCAGGGGGACCACGGCCAACTGCCATTTCCCAGCGTCGAAGGAAGCTGCTGAATGTCAGCGACAGCGTCAGTGTTCCAGGAAACCAGTGGGCCGTCTGTGGGCTCCCGGGAGGAGCGAGAAAGAGTGGGCGCGGCCCGCGAGCTCCGTCGCCAACCCAGGTTAGGGCGCAGCTGAAGGACTGAGGGGCCCGGGGTCATTTCAGATAACAGCCAGACAAACTTGGGAGAGGACTTAACACCTTCACCTAAACTAGGGGACACGTTACACGAGTGATTTCTGGGGGCTCCCCTCCCCCAAATCAACCCGACAACCTGCCAATTTCTGAAATGCCACAGTTCGAGAATCTTTTCTTCGAAGCTCTAGGACTCCTAACGCCTCGTGGCCAATTCCTGGAAGGCCAGACTCTTGTGTCCCCTCCTGTCATGCCCTCAGCTCAGCACTTCCCTCGCACGGGATTCTACCTGAGCTGGTCGCATCTCCCAAGAGCCACCTGGGGCAGGAAAGCTTGGTCTCTTCAAATTCAAGTCTTCTGCACGGAGCACAAGGGAGCACCTGCTAAGTCCCCCTGGCACCGGTTCGTGCTCTGCCCTTTCCGGAGCAGTCTCCCCTCCTCCCACACCGTCACCCCACTTCTATTCGCCCATTGTCTGGGGCAGGAGAACGAACCCTGGCCTGGCAGCGCCCCCTCCCAACGCTGCACGCTGCGGGCACCTCCCGCATGGGGCTCTGCTTCACGGTCTGAAGTGTGACATGACGATCTGTGCCTTCATCTGTCTTCCCTGCCAAAGAGTCGACTCCTCGAGGGAAGGGTTGGCGCTGTATTCGTCTTAGAATCCATCCCCTCGGCAGCTGCCTCAACTCGGGTTCACCAGAGTGGAGCGCGAGACAAAAATTCACACGCAAGTGGTTTGATAAGGGAGCGCTCCCAGGAACGGGGACGAGCAGGCCGGGCCGGCTTCGTGGGTGCGCAACCTGTGCAGCTGCACATGGCCCCGCAGTCAGACGGGTCTTACGCTTGGTTTCGTGCTCTGCTGCCACTGTCTTAAAATTCTTAATCATTTTTTAACAAGGGCCCCCCATTTTCATCCAGCACTGGGCCTGCAAACTACATAGCCAGTCCTGCGAGCAGCTCAGGGAGGTGGAAAGGCCCAGCGAGGATGTAATTTCAGGCTCCATGCCAGTCTTAAACCTGATCCCCCAGCGCAGGGTGCCTGGAGCATAACTTTACTCCTCTGAAGTTGTCCTGACTTGAGGCAACTTCCCAAGCTCTGCCCCACCTCTGGGCGGCGGGGCAGCAGCTCCAGCAGCCCAAAGGTGGCCTCCGAAGCAAGTCGCAGGTGCAGCCATTGGAAGCAAAGCACGTAGATGCTGGAGGACGGAAGCCCAGAAACCCTAAAAGGATGCGCCGGGGGAGTGGAATGGTGGGGTCTGGGCAGAGCACCAGTAGCGTCCACTGTCACCGTCAATGAGACTACTTGAGTTGGATTATCAGACGCAGAATATGAGGTCTGAAGAAGAGTGAATGACTTGCCCTGGGCGACCCAGCTGAAAAGGATTTCAGGAACTGGGGCCCTTCCAAAGAAAGAAGCTGTGTCATCCTTCTCCCCTGCCAGCTGCTATTCATAAACACGCCACCGTGAACTTGCTTCACTGACCCACCTCGCTCCGTCCCCCCACATTTGGTCAACGGCATCCCAGATTGAGCAGCAAATCGATTCTGAACACTCCAGCAGAACGCACGCTTCTCGTAGTGCATTCCCAGGCAGGCTTCCGCCGGCCGCACTGCACAGGGACTGGGTCACTTTGTTAGGGATCTCACCGGGGTAACCAGGGACCCTTATTTGTAAACTGAGCCAACTGGGATCGTGTTTCAGGAGAAAACCTCCCCTCAGGCCAGACACAAACTCTGCGGTGCAGCTGCTTACAAGAGCTGCCCAGATACGCAGTTGGGCTCATTTCTGCAGATTTGGGGTCTCCATCTTGATCAAACTGCCTGACGTAAGGGATTTCTACGCTTTCTGATGAGACGAGAACATTACTCTTTGCCTTGAGATGTTTTAATGAAGGGGACTAAAATCGGGGCACGTGCACCCACTTACATCCAATTTGCTTTGGTAACTCGATACAGCTTTCCAGGGGCTTCGCCCGTTTTCACCCGGTACAGTGGAAGATGTCAGCTTCCCTTTCGCAACGGCCAATTTACCAAGTCATTGATATTCTCCAGCCTCTTCTCTCCCCCATCAGCCCAGCTCCTCAGATTTCATTTTCCAGCCAGGGGACGGACTGTATTTCTACGCCTGGACCCCACTGACTCGGGTGAGGATTATCCTCATCTTTATTTAGTACTCAGCTAACATTTATTCAGTACTCACCACCTGCCAGGAATTGGCCTAAGCACTTTCCATAAATGAACTCATTTAATCTTTACAACAAACCTTATGAAGTGAGTAGTACTCTACAGATGAGGTAACAGGGGCACAGAGAGGTTAAGAAACTTCCCCAAAGCCACACAGCTAGTGTCATAGGCAGAATTCTAAGATGGTCCCTGTGATTCCTGCTCCTGGTATACATGCCCTGTATAAGCGTCTCCCCTTGAGTGTAGGCAGGACCTAGGAATATGATGGGATATCCATTCCATGATTATGTTACATCAGGCAGCAAAGCTGAAAGAATTTTAAAGATATAACTAAGATCCTTAATCAGCTAACTAGGTTTTAATCAAAAGGGAAATTAACCTGAATGGGCCTAACCTAATCAGGCAAGAAGTATAGATGATCCCCAACTTACGATTTTTGACTTGTGTTTGGTGGAAATTGTACTTCAAATTCGAAATTTTGATTCAAAATTCTTTATAATAACACGCTTTGTGTTTGATGATTTTGCCCAAATATAGGCTAATGCTAGTGTTCTGAGCATATTTAAGAGAGGCTAAACTAAGCTACGGTGTTTGGTAGGTAAGGTATATTAAATGCATTTTGACTTAGGATATTTTCAATTTATAATGGCTTTGTCAAGATATAATCCCATCGTAAGTCAAGGAGCATCTGTGTTTTAAAGATGGCTTAGTCTTCTCTAAACTCAGAGAGACTGTCCTCCTAGCCTTGAAGAAGCAAGCCTCTGTGAGTTCTACAGCCATGAGAAAATGCATTCTGCCCACAACTGCCTGGACTCGGAAGGCCCTTAGCTTCACACGCGACTACAGCCTGGTAAGACTCTGAGCTGAGGACCCAGCTAAGTGATACCCAGACTCCTGGCTCATTGAAATTGTAGTATAAAACAAAACGTGTTGTTATAAATTGCTAAATTTGTGTGATTTGTTACACAGCAATTGAAACAAAAACAGCTAGTAAGAGGCAGGGCTGGGATACAAACCCAGGCATACTGATTCTAGGGTTCTTGCTCTTAATTCCTGTGCAATTTGCTACTCCAGATCTTTAAAAATGGGTTATTGAGTAGACTGGTCAGAGGACTCAGCTCTCAGGAGTCTTGTGGTGCCCTGATCCTCACCCCAAGGCTAACAGCTTGTTCATCCATCCAACTCCCCCTAATCTTGGGTACTACATTAGGGCACAAAGTCGGCACAGAGACTGCTGGCATGGACCTTAGCATCCAATGGGGAAGATGGCACTAAACAAATACCCAAAAAGCAATAAAATAATTGCAACAGGAAAGGGGCTGTAAAGGAGAGGAAGGGTACCATTAGGGCAACAGGTACCAGGCCCTAGAGAACACCTGGCCTCACGCTCAGCAGGAGTCAGCCAAGCAGGGGTGAGGCAGGGAGAATAGTATGTGCAAAGGCCCAGCGGCAGGAGCAAGCAAGTGAAGCAGAGGAACTAAACCAAGGCCTGTAGGGCCGGGAGGGAAAGAGGGGCCCTGGCTGAAGCTGAGGAGGGAGGGAGGGACCCGCTCTACTGGAATGATGCCACGCATTATAGCCAATGCTGGGCCTGTTCTATCAGAGAGGCTTAAAGCAGCGTTACCCCGGACAACGGAAACACATTTCACGGAGCATCAGTGGCCCAGAGTCAAAATTCCTGCTATCTGAGAAAGAAACTAAAAATGCTTCCAAGCTCAACAAGCCTTGATAGGCTCATGT
>CAUYSK010061528.1:0-15082 GCA_963575035.1 Avahi laniger | reverse complement strand
CATGTATGGAGACAGCATGGGGCACCTGAGCCCAGCGTCACCCAGGACCATACAGAGCTTAAGCCATGAGTCGCATGGAAGGCTCTTGGAAGGGCAGGGAGTTTCCCAGTAGCGGAAAAAAGGAAGATGTGCCTCACAAGTTTGCTTTTTTTTTTTTTTTTTTTTAGACGGAGTCTTGCTGTGTTGCCCTGGCTAGAGTGCCGTGGCGTCAGCCTAGCTCACAGCAACCTCAGACTCCTGGGCTCAAGCGATCCTACTGCCTCAGCCTCCCGAGTAGCTGGGACTACCGGCATGTGCCCCCACCATGCCCGGCTAATTTTTTTTTTCTGTATATTTTTAGCTGTCCAATTAATTTCTTTCTATTTTTGGTAGAGACGGGGTCTCGTTCTTGCTCAGGCTGGTCTCGAACTCCTGAGCTCAAACAATCCACCCGCCTTGGCCTCCCAGAGAGCTAGGATTACAGGCGTGAGCCACCGCGCCCGGCCTAAGCTACAGTTTTTGCAATGCTGGACCATAAAAAAGATCTGGAGAGAGACTGCAGAGCTTTGTACCTAGAAATTTTTAAATGTGCTTTATCTTTGTTTTTAAAGTATTATTTATTATAATGGCTTAAAATATATTGTATTTAAATATACTGTATTGAAAACCTTTGTAATATATATACCAATGTATATAACTATATAATTAAAATATATAAAGTATGTTAAAACCTCTGTCATAAACCATGTGTGTATTTGTTTAACAGGTTTAATTGCTTCCCTTTCTTCAGGCACCAGCGTGAAAGTACTTGGAGCAGTGACTGCCACCTGGTGGTAAGTCAGAACCATCACTTTGTGTAACCTGGTGGTTACTAAGATGCCCACTCTTGACCCTCGTGGTATGCGCTGGCCGCAGGGGGCCAGCTGAAGGATGCTGGAGAGTGTCTGATGAAGGAGCCTAGTGAAATAGCCCTTTGCCTCCACCTGAATGAGCTGTTCATTCCGGATTCTGAGCCAGGAGCCAGCTCCAAAATGGGGCCTCTGAAGAAAAGATCTGAGTTGCTCTTGTGTTTTAGTTAAAGATCTGCATCCCTATCAGTGGATAACCAAGACTGTGAATGAGCACACACCAAGAGGGGCATGCGGCGACATGGAGTCTGAAATAAACTGCTCTGAATTTTGTGACAGTTTTCCTAGCCAGGAGCTGGATCGGAGACCCCTTCATGATCTCTGCAGGACAACAATCGTAAGTGAGCAGCCCTGGGGTGTCAGGACTGTTCGGACGTGCATGGTGGCAGTGGTGGAGAGAGGAAGGCGGGGAGGGATAACTGCTCATGCACAACATGTGTTTCTCGGCTTTGGTGATGATGGGGCAGTTCCCGTCTGGTCTACAGAAGATCCTTCATTCCTAACAGCTTCTCTCTATTCTGTCCTCAGACATCTTCCCACCACAGCAGTTCATTATCTCCTGTCCTCTTGGGTGTTGTTTGGACTTCTCTCAGCTGTGGACTTCTGCTGATACTTTTCTTTCTTGCCTTCACGATTCGCTGCAGGAAGAACAGGTAAGCAGCCCCATGCCCAGTTTCTCACCGCCCATAGCCGGAGTCATGAAACGCAGACCGCTCGTATCATTCGGTGCTACCAACTGCTAGCGGGTACAGCAAAGCTTGCCTCTCACTGTGGCGTTAAGCAACACGAGAAGTTCCCCCTGAAATATAGTGGCCTTGCAGTAAACTTCCCTCTTGAGAAGGAGAAAGATCTAGCCCAGTGTTGTGCTAACTACTGCAAGGGTATCCAAAGAAGAGAACTGCTCTATCATCTCCAAAGCCTGGAAATATATGTACTGCCTGTCCTTCTGAGAAGATGAGGTATTTGTATTAAAAATGAAAATCATGTAGAGAAAGATCCCAGAGCAACATAAAAGTTTGCAGACAGCAAAGTGGAACCAGTCAGGGTGTGTTAAGGTTTCTGCAAAAGCAGTGAATCCTACCACCTGGCCATTTGCTAGACAATTCTGGAGGCTGGAAAGTCACTGGCTGATATGGGGGGATGTTTTTATGGCCCCTTGGCTATCAAAACAAGCACAATCGTGACCTTTTTTTCCAAAGGGAAATCTGTAAAATCTTGCCCTGGCTACAATTTTATCCTTCTTTCAGGGCCCATTCTGTGTTTCTTACCCCAACACTCTGCCCTCATCCAGCCCAGCTCCTGGGCCACCCGTTGATTAGCTCTGCTCCAGCCCTCTCTCCCCAGCACACCTCTGACCTCTAGATGGAACAGCGTCCTCAGACTGGCCAAACTCATCCAGCCCACTCCAGCCTTACACTGAGTGGTGACCAGGCATGTTGTGCTCCATTGCCTATGGATTTGGCACTCAGATGAGGATCAGTCAGTAGCATTTTGCAGTGCCATTTGCCATTTTAGGCAAGGAGGACATGGAATTGTTAAGCAGCAGTGACTTGGTCACTAGGTCAGCCTCAGCATAGTGGTGAAGTGTGGCACTGCATCCGGAGTGTACCCCAGAGGCTGCCCCAGCCACCTTTCATTGTGTTCCTCAAACACACTAAGCTTCCTCCCATCTCAAGGCCTTTGTGCTTACTGTGCCTGTACTGCACCTCTGCCTGACAGTCTTCCCCAGATCTTCCCATGACTGGTTCCTGCTCATCTTATAGGTCTTGGCTCCAGCGTCATCTCTTCAGAGAAGCAGCCTCTCTACCCAGTGGTCATCTCCTCATTCATTTCGTATCCCATCGCCCTGTTTTAATTTCTTTATAGCAAGTATAATCTGGTATTACCGTATTTATTGATTTATCTGTTGGTCATCTGTGTCCCCTACCGGAATGTAAAGTCTGTGAACACAGAGACCTTGTCTGTCCTATCATGCTCACCACCATCTTGAGTATTTAGCACAGACTCGAACATAATAGGTGCCCAGGAAATATGTGTTCAGTGATCCTAGGAGGAAGGAGATTTAAATCCCAACTGTGGCTGCTGCCAAGAAAATAACTAGGAAAATCACGCATTTCAAGGTTCGAGAACTAGGGAGTGCAGTCTTTTCAGCTGCAACACATTTCTTCCATGCAAATTAATACTCAGTTGGTGATAAGTTGGTATAAGAAAAGATGTCATTGTTTTATATGTAATTCTTCCTCAGCAGATCAATAGTTTAAAGCATTTAGGGACAAGCTTTCTCAAGGTTAGAAAAGGAAGCCTTAAGCTAAGAATACTATGGCAGTTACTTCCCTTGGGGCAAGTGGTGACTGGTTTAATGACTTCAAGAACTGGTGTCCTTCCTGCAACATGAAGCTGTAGAAATAGATGAAGAAGCAGAAAAGATATTTGCCTTATGTTCAAAAACTTCAATTAATTGTTGAAGAAAGCACAGATCCAGAGCAGACTTTTGGTTTTGGTGACAGTTACCCATTGGAGATGAAAGCCCCTGAGGATCTATATCTTGAGATTTAAAGTTGCAGAAGTCAATTGCGATCCTGGGTACAAACGATAGTGGACATTTACTGAGTGATAGTGTTTTAGTGGAAATAATTGTTATTTTATTAGCACTCTGTTCACAAAGTTAAATGTTTTGAGTGTTATGGCCCCATCCTATTTTTCCCTCAACCCATTATTTTTATATACAATTTTGCAGAATGCAAGGCTTATCAAGGTGTTAAGAGAGGAACACCTGTACACAGCATTATACTAGAAACATCTATATTTCTTTCACTCTATTAAAATTTTGCTGCCTGTTTTATTTGTAGTTGGAGCATGACTTGGCATAAAGAATAAAATACTAGGAGGCATTGTGGATAAAAACACATCTTACAAATAAGTAGCTTGTAAGATCAGACAAGGAAAGATAAAATAACCCCCAGTTTTAAACGTGCTTTATTGAACAACAAAATTTGTTCAAAGATGCAGCATCACAATCGGATGTGTTATTTCGTTCCAGTTCCGGGATCTCTGAATTTGTGACTGTGTGTGTAGGTATGCACGCATATGTGCATGCAAGATGAAGAAAAATATTTTAGCAAAATAAAAATAATACAATAATGTTTAAATTCAGTTGCAGATATTACATTTTTTATAAAAATTTTAAATGTCATCTACAACAAAAAAATCTGTAAAGATTACACAAAACTTGAACACTGTCCACCAACTTGACCTGACATTTATATTACCTTCCCCAACAATTGCAGAATATATATTTTTTTCAAGTACACATGGAACATTTACCAAGGTGTATCATATTCTGTGCCATAAAAGTCTCATTAAATTTAAAAGGATTCAAGTCGGCCGGGCGTGGTGGCTCATGCCTGTAATCCTAGCACTCTGGGAGGCCAAGGTGGGAGGATCGTTTGAACTCAGGAATTGAGACCAGCCTGAGCAAGAACGAGACCCCATCTCTACTAAAAATAGAAAGAAATTAGCTGGACAACTGAAAATACATAGAAAAAATTAGCCGGGCATGGTGGCGCATGCCTGTAGTCCCAGCTACTCGGGAGGCTGAGGCAGTAGGATTGCTTGAACCCAGGAGTTTGAGGTTGCTGTGAGCTAGGCTGAAGCCACAGCACTCTAGCCATGGCAAAAGAGCAATACTCTGTCTTAAAAATAAATAAATAAATAAATAAATAAAAGGATTCAAGTCATATAAAGTGGGTTCTGTAAATATAATGAAATTAAAATTTAAAAATTAATAAAAGAAAAATCTTTGGAAAATCTTGAAATATTCATAAATGAAATAGAACACTTTAAAATAACCCATGATCAAAGAAAAAAGCAAAAGGGAAACTAGAAAGTATTTTGAACTGAATGAAAATGAAAATACAACATAAATTTGTAGGATGCAGTAAAGTAGTACTTAGGAGGAAATTTAGAGCACTAAACTCCATATTAAAAAAAAGGAAAGATCTCAAATCAATGATCTCAGCTTCCACTTTACAAACAGGAAAAAAAAAAGAGCAAATGAGCCCCAAAGTAACGAAGAAAGGAAATAATAAATGTTAGAATGGAAATTGATAAAATAGAAAACAGAAAAACAATAGAAAAAAATCAGTAAAACCAAAAGCCGACTATTAAGGTCAGTAAAATTGATCAACTTCTAGCCAAAATAATCAGAAAAAAAGAGAGAAAATACAATTACCCAAACAAAGAGTGGCAGAGGTGACATCCCTATCGATTCTGCAGATACGAGAAGGATAATAAGGTAATATCGTAAACACTGTAGCAGGCAGTCTCTAAGATGTTCTCCAATGATTCCCACCTCCTTGTAGTCACGCTCTTTTGGAATCCCCTTTCGTTGAGTATGCGGTGGACTTACTGACTTTCTTATTAATGAGATGTCACTTTTGATATTAGTTCACAAAAATTGTGGCTTCCATCTTGGATCTCTCTCAGTCTTCCACTCACTCCCTCTGAGAGAAGCCAGCTCCATGTTGTGAACTGCCCTGTGGAAAGGCCCTCATGGCAAGGGACTTTAGTTTCCAGCCCACAGCCAGCAAGTACCTGGGGCTTACTAACAGCTACGTCAGGGAACTTCAAAATAGATCTTCTGCTGATGGCAATGTGAATGAGCCTGGAGACAGGTACTCGCCTATTGAAGCCTTCAGGACTGCAGCCGTGGCTGACACCTTGACTGCATTCTTACGAGACCCTGAGCTAAGTTATGCCTTAGAAATACTACCAGTTCAACTCAAATGCTTTTTAAAAACTGAAAATATGGAACTACTCCCTAACTCACTCTTTGAGGATAGCATTACCCTGATATCAAAATCTAACAGACATTAGAAGAAGAAAGAAAAAACCAGACAAACTATAGGCTAATAACCCTTGTGAACACAGATCCAAAATTCTAAACACAATTTTAACAAATTGAGTACCACCAAATATTAAAAGGATAATGCATCATGACAAAATGAGATTTATCCCAGAAATGCAAGTTTGTTTAATATCCCAAGATCAATCAATATAATTCACCATATTTACCAACTAAAAAAGAAAACTATATGATCATCTCAATAGATATAGAAAAAGCGTTGACAAATTTCAATATCCATTCCTGATAAAGTCTCAACAAACCGAGAATAGAAAAGAACTGATAATATGCATGTATAAAAAAACCTATAGCTAACATCATTTCGAATGATAGAAGACTGAAAGCTCTCTAAAAGATGAGAAAGAAGACAAAATGTCCACTCTCACCACTCCAAAACATTGGAGGTTTTTCTATGTACTGAAAAGAAACAATTTGAAAAGTCAAATTAAAAGCAGTATCATTTACAATAGCACCAAAAGTATGAAATATTTAGAAATAAATCTAACAAACAATGTGACATACCTATATACTGAAAACTATAAAGCATTGCTGAGAAAGTTAAAGAAAATTTAAATAAATGGAGAGATATTGTGTTCATGAGTTGGAAGACTCAATATTGTTAAGATGTAAATTCTCCCCTAATTGACCTATAGACTCAATTCAATCACTGTCATATTCCCTTTTTTTCTTTTAAGTAAATCAACAAGCATATTCTAAAATTCACTTGAAATTATGAGGAACCTAGAATAGCCAAAATAACTTCAAAAAAGAATGAGGTTGGGCTGGGTGCCGTGGCTCACGCCTGTAATCCTAGCTCTCTGGGAGACCGAGGCGGGCGGATCCTTCTGAGCTCAGGAGTTCGAGATCAGCCTGAGCAAGAGCAAGACCTCCTCTCTACCAAAAATAGAAAGAAATTAATTGGACAGCTAAAAATATATATAGAAAAAATTAGCCGGGCATGGTGGCGCATGCCTGTAGTCCCAGCTACTCAGGAGCCTGAGGCAGTAAGATTGCTTGAGCCCAGGAGTCTGAGCTTGCTGTGAGCTAGGCTGACGCCATGGCACTCATTCTAGCCAGGGCAACAAAGTGAGACTCTGCCTCAAAAAAAAAAAAAAAAAAAAGAAATGCTCATCCTGGTCGAGCGTGATGGCTCATGCCTGTAATCCTAGCACTCTGTGAGACCAAGGCGGGAGGATTGCGTGAGCTCAGGAGTTCGAGACCAGCCTGAGCAAGAGTGAGACCTCATCTCTACTATAAATAGAAAGAAATTAGCCAAACAACTACAAATAGAAAAAATTAGCTGAGCACGGTGGCGTGTGCCTGTAGTCCCAGCTACCCGGGAGGCTGAGGCAGGAGGATCGCTTGAGCCCAGGAGTTTGAGGTTGCTGTGAGCTAGGCTGACGTCACAGCACTCTAGCCCAGGCAAGAGAGTGAGATTCTGTTTCAAAAAAAAAAGCTCATCCTATGGCAGCAATTAAATCAGAATCTTTTGTGGGGTGGAGTTCAGGTATCAGAATTTTAAAAAATGTTCTCTGGAATTGAGAACTACTGGTCTTGTGAGAAGGGCAGATGAGAAATCAGTGCTTACAGTAGTATGAGGCTGGAAAGGCTCTGATGGAATGGATATACATTTTTTATACTATGTTCAGTTAGCTATCAAATGTTATTAGATAACATTCATTATAGTTTTTAATCAATGCAACGGGTTTGCTTTCAGAGGAAGAAAACAATCATCCAGGCAATTTAATTCTACAGTTGAAAGAATGATCACTCCAAGGTTCAGAAAACTTGCTTTACCAGATGGTGGCAAACCACAGGGTAAATCATGTTACTGTGTGTTAAAGGTTAAATTCTCTGGAAGTGATGGTGTAAGATGTTTATTAGGAATTAAGATCTGTGAAAGGAGGGAGAGGAAGCAGGATTGGGCAGAGGAAAAAACTGAACTACGATGCAGATTTTATAAAGCTTCAATCAACCCAGCAGGGAATACTGGAGCAAGTACTGCCTGTCAAAGTGGCTGGCCCTTTACATCCCTACCTCATGCTGTCAGGAGATGCATGACCTCAGACAATGTGACTCTTTGCATATGAGGTAGATCCTGAAGTTTGTCAGAGCTAAAGGCCGTCTGCTGCCTACACTATGCAGATGAGCAGCATGTCCTTCCTTAAAGAGAGACGTAGGTAATGGATCTCTATGTTTATCACATAACACTATAGAAATGGACACATGGTGGATTAAGAGGTAGCTCTTTTTCTCCGGAATTCATTCTAACCTAGGCCTTTTTCTCTTTAGGAACACAAGAAAAGAAATACGGAGGTATTTGTAGCCAATATTTAAACAATAAAAACCTTTGAAGGATGACTTTCCATTGCTTTAATATTTGGATTGAGCTGGTGGTTTGTCCAAGATCTCAGAAGAGGCATCTCACTGAGACAAGATGCCTCCCACATATAGCCATATGACTCTCCCTAATATGTGGGGAACAAAATAAGGCTGAACGGAATAGTGCTATATGAGCACATATTTTTTTTTCCAAGGTGTCTTTCAACTTCATTGTTTCTAAGAAACTCTTGATTCAAAGCCTAAAGACTTAGAATTTAATTAGTCTTCTCTTACTGAGTAACACATTACCTCAAACTCAGAGCCTTAAAACAACAAACACTTATTGTCTCACAATTTCTGTGGCTCAGGAATCTGGGAGTGGTTTACGTGGGTAGATTTGGCATGGGGTCTCTCATAAGGCTGCAGTCAAGCTGCTGGTTGGGGCTGCAGTCATTTTAAGGCCTGATGGACAGAAGAGCTGCTTTCAACATGGCTGTTGACTGGCCTCAGAATATCTGCTTCTAACCTTACTCACGTGGTTGCTGGCAGGCCTCAGTTCCTCACATGGGCTTCTCCACAGCCTGCCTGAGTGTCCTCATGGCATGGCAGCTAGCTTTCCTTTCCCCAGAGTTTTGTCATGACCTAGCGAGTGTCTTCCTCAGAGTGAAAGAGAGGGTGCGAGAGTGTTGAGTGGGCATCAAAGATAGAAGCTGCAGTCTTTATAAGCTGATTTTGGAAGTGACATCCTATTGCTTCTGCCATATTCTATTCATTAGAAGCAAATCACTAAGTCCAGCTCACACCCAAGAGGAGAGGGAAATTAAGCTCCATCTCCTGAGGGGAAATGTACTAAAGAATCTGTGAACATATCTTTAAAACTCCCACAAAAATTAAACAGAATAGAAAGGTTCAGAGTTCAGTTAGGTTTGCTTTTGCTATTGGGTAAGGAAGAAATGAATAATCCAACAAAAGCCACTAGCCATATCCACTGCAGAAAGCATTCTGAAGCAAACTGGCTTTATTCAGCAAGAGCAAAATTCTTCCCAACTGGTCTCCTCCCTAGCAGGCATCTGTGTCATGGTCATTAAACAAGGTGAGGCTCCTTCCCAAAAGCAAGAGCAATGGCTTTATCCCTTGGACTATCCTTAGAAACAATACTACCCCCTAAAATTCTGCTCTTCTTAGATCCTTAGACTTCATTTTTTTCCCCCCTTAGACTTCTTAATCTCCAAGATAGCATAATACATGTGAGTTTTTGCTTGTTTTTAAAACTTTTTAAATTGGGAAAAATTTTAAAATACAGAAAAATACAAAGAAAAAAATAATAATCATCCATACATCCACATTCCAGAATTGTTACTATCTCAACATAAATGTTTTTAGCTGTTTTTTTAAACATCACATTTGTTTTATGAAAAAAGATGCACAGTTATTTTATAGAACTCAAGGACTTTAGAAAATTACTAAGAGTTTTAAAAATTCACCTTAATTCTTATTACTCAGGAATAACAATCATAAATGACACCTCTCCCTATGCACATATACAAATAGGTAGATGTACCTTTATAAAAACGAGATCATACTATTGGTTCTATTTTTTAAAATAAAAACTGCTATATTCCATTTTACTTGTATTTAATAGAAGAAAAAAGAAAAAGTGAAAATGAGGGAACTACTGAACTATGAACTTATAAAATATATCTTCATCATTAAAGATACTACTTCTTTTTTTGTTTTTCCATTCTTTTTTTTATTACTACTTCTAAGAAGATCCCATGTTTACTTGTTTACAAACAGATTTTAAAAACAAAATATTAAGAAGCTGGCATTATTATGGTTTTTTTTTTAAAGTTTGTTAATTTTTTTAACTTCCAACTTTAAAAGATGAGGCTATTAATAACTATCCTCGCTGGCCTAGTTTCTTCTTCTCCTCACATTTATCTCCTGATTTTTTAAAAAGTTTTGTATTTATTTGTTTTTTAGAGACAGGGTCTTGCTTTGTTATGCAGGCTGGAGTGTGCAGTGGCCTGATCACAGCTCACTGTAACCTCGAACTCCCAGGCTCAAGGGATCCTCTAGCCTCAGCCTCCCGAGTAGCTGGGACTACAGGCACTGGCCACCATGCCTAACTAATTTTTATATTTTTTTTGTAGAGACAAGCATCTCACTATGTTGCTCAGGCTAGTCTCAAACTCCTGGCCTCAAGTGATCCTCCCACCTCAGCCTCCCAAAGCACTGGGATCACAGGTACGAGCCAACACACTCCACCTGAATTCTTTACTGATTCAATTCTTGGCTGCCTTCACTGTCAAGAAGGCCTCATAGGGGCCATATTCTTAAGTCCTTTCATGTTTGAGACTATCTTCCTGTTGCTTTTATATTTGAATGAGATCTCGCTGTTTACAATATTTTTGAATTCCACTTTCTTTACTTGAGAACTCTATAGACATTTTTCCTCTGGTATTGAATGCTGGGAATAACTTAGAGGTAAGCCTAATTTTTCCTTCCATGTAAATGATTTGCTTTTTGCCTCTGGATACTTAAAGAATTCTTTTTTATTCATGAAACTGAATATGTTTATTAGGCTATATCTGAGCAAATTTTCTTGGAACACACTATATTCTTAAAATCTGTGATTTTACTTGATTCAGGCAATTTTATTATATCTTATTTTTATTTTTAAAAATTAAAATTGAAGTTATATATGCACATACAGAGGCAAATAGTTTCTCAAGACTTATAATGAAAAAGTTCAGTCATCTATTCTCTTTCCTACACATTTTCTGTTCCCTAAACATACCCGCTTTCAACTATGCAGATCCATTTAGTATTTATATCTACCAATAACTTTCTTATATTGATATTTTTTGGGTTTTCCATTTCAGGAATTATCTGATTTCCCACTGTGGAAGATAGGATTCAATTTTCTTTCATTACCAAATCTGCTCCCACTTTCTACACCCACACTTCCTATATGTTCTACCTTCCCAATATAATTATTATTTTGGTTAGCTCAATAATCAATGCTTAAGTTATTATGACTTCAGCTCTAGGTATTAGCTATTTACTATGGAAGAGGAAGATTTACCTGTCTTTTCTTCCCTCATGCCTCCAACATACTAACCTTCCCCCATCATTCCAATGTAATTATATCATAATTTTGGTTAGATAGAGTCAGTCATTGCATCATTATGCATATATAAACATTAGTTACAGCTGAACCATTCAGTGGCTGATAATTTTTTTCCCTGCATATTTTTGTTGTTTGTTTTGGCATTAACAGTCTTATTATTTCTTAGTTTTCTAGGTACTTATCAATAATTCAACTCCAAACTAACCACGAAGTGTCGTAAGTCCCTTCAGAATGTTGAGACATATCAAGTATGGTCATGTTCATCAGAAGAAATATGATCATCCTAATCAAAGCTTTCTGACCTATTCCAATCTCTCTGGTTGTCATCTATACTGGGTGAACCGTGTTATCCTGGAATCTCTCTTCATCATCTTTCTGAGGATTCATTTTATCTCTTAATTGGAAGACTTTTTCCCTATATTCTATGTCTTTGAAGTTTATGTCAGGGTTTTGGTGGTATACATCCTGTAGTAGCTTTCTGAAAAGAGACGTATGGAAAGCAAATGTCTGAAAAGTTCTCATTCTACCCTCAGACTTGATTGACAGTTTGACTAGATACAGATTTAAGAATTTTAAAGGCATTTGTTTATAGTTTCCAGTGTTGCTGTTAAGAAGTTCAAAGCTATTTTAATTCCTTTGTATAAGATATACCCCCTCTACTCTGAGAGCCTGTAAGATCTCTTTGTCATTGGAGTTATAAAATTTCACAATAACAACCTTGGTATGTTTCTTTTCATCCACTGTGCTGGGTACTTAGTTTCCTTTCAGTCTAGAAACCCAGCTCCTTTCATTCTGAGAATTTTTTTTTTTTTATTTTAAATCATTTCACTGATGATTTCTTTCCCCTTCATTTCTCTGTTCTTTTTCTCTGGAACTCCATATTAGGAATGTTTTCTTTCTCAGAGACATTGGTTATATTGAATCATGTTTGTCTTTCATTTCTATTAGATTCCAATTTCCTTTTTTTCCCCTCTTTTTTTGCCATTCATTATAGACATCTTGCAAGATTCTAATTTCCTTAACCATTTTTTTCATCTAAATCATTGAATATCATAAACCATTCCTCTATGTCAATAATTTGATTTTCAGTGGTGCCTATTCTGTCCTTTGCTACTTTTAAATTTATTAATTCTGTAATTATTTGTCCTGAAATTTTTTAGTTCTATAATATCCTCTTTTATCTATGTTGTTTTAGTTTCTCATTACTGAACTCTTATTTATTAAATTTCATGTTTTATAATTGTAGAGTTGTATAGTTTTAAGAAAATGACTTCAATTTCTTGAGTTTGAGTTCCATTTTTTCCAGGATAGGTTCTTTGTCTTTTACAGGGCATTTTTCTTGCTTTCATTTTGTTTGCTGTAGTATGTTTGTACAGTTGACACATTGATTCTTTTGGTCTTTTTTATGCTTGAATTATGGCTTTGCTGTTTTATTTGTTATGATATAATACTGATAAATTCTTCTCTCTTATTCTCCTGTATCTGAGGCTAGCTATCATGTGAGTGCTGGTGTAGAGAAACCGGAACCCTTGTGTACTATTGGTGGGATTATAAAATGGTGCAACTGCTATGAAAAACAGTATGGAAGTTCCTCGAAAAATTAAACATAGAAGTACCATCTGAACCAGCAATCCCACTTCTGGGTATATATCCAAAAGAGTTATAAGCAAGGTCTCGAAGAGATATCTGCATATCCATGTGTACTGCAGCACTATTCACAATAGCCAAGAGGTGGAAGCAACCCAAATGTCTGTCAACAGATGAATAAAATGTGGTATATACATATAACTGACTATTATTCAGCCTTAAAAAAAAGGAAATCCTGTAATATGTTACATGGATAAACCTTGAGGATATTATGCTAAGTAAAATAAGCTACTCACAAAAAGATAAATACTGTATAACTACACTTACATGAGATATCTAAAGCAGTTAAATGGATAGAGACAGGAAGTAGAATGGCGATTAGTTAGCAGGGGATTGTGGAGGGGGGAAAAGAGGAATTATTGTTTAATCGGTATAGAGTGTCAGATTTGCAAGATGAAAAAGTTCTGAAGATGTTTCACCACGATGTCAATATATTTAACACTACTGAACTGTTCATTTAAAAAAGGTTAAGATGTAAGTGAAACAACTCAGAAACAGAAAGTCAAATATCACATGTTCTCACTTATGAGTGAAAGCTAAATAATGTGTACACACAGACATAGAGTGTAGAATAATCTCTGACGCTAGAGACTTGGAAGGGTGGGAGGGGGTGAGGGCTGGGAAATTACTTAATGGATACAATGTACATTATGTGGGTGATGGTTACTCTAAAAGACCAGACTTTACCAATAAACAATATTATGTGTGTAACAAAATTGCACTTGTATCGCTTAAATTTATATAAATAAAATTTTTCAAATGGTTAAGATGGTAAATTTTATGTGTTTTGTTACCACAATTTTTTTAAAAAGAAGGTTCTATACACTGTCAGAAAGAAAGTCCTGTTCTCCCCACAGCTGCTTTGCCCCACTCCTATGCAGGATTTGGCTTTACCTTGGCAAGAAAAGACCGTGAAACATAAGCTTATGCAGTGAAGAAAAAGCCTTCTTCCTGTCTCATGGGGAAAATATTCACATACTTTTGTCAATTTCACACAGTATAAACTAGTCTTCATTCCCTCTTTCCCACCCACTGGGTGGTTTTATTTTGTTTTAAGACAAGGAGAAATGCCAGAAGAAAAACTCTAGGGCTTACTTCTGTAGGATAGATCCCTTAATGACCAGCTCTTCATCCAAGTCCGCTTCATTAGCCATGAAGAGCAGCCTCTTTCCTGTGCTGTCCACTCCAATGAAGTCACGCTGTTCCACTGAATCATACAAAAGAAAGAAAATCAAATAAAGCCATTTGTCCTGCCTGCATGACTAAGTCAAGGGACAGGGCACCTGCTCACAATGCTCTTGGAACCAAGTACAGGATTGAGATGAGAGAAGAGCCATGATGAGCATTATGTAGCACATACCATAATGTTTAAAACATAGGCAGTTAAAAATTTTTGTGTTGCTCTAAAGGATATTATTAGTTTAATTGGTGAAATTTGAATAAGGTCTGTAGATTAAAGTATTGTACCAATGCAATTTCCTATTTTAAGAGACTATTCTTTTTGGGAGGAGGGAAGAAATACATACTGACATGTTTAAAGGCAAAAGGGAATCATACCTGCAACTTATTTTCAAATAGCTCAGAAAAATAATAACTTTATATATCTTACATTGTGCATGTTATATATATTGAATGTATTATAAGGAAAGAGGGAGAATGACAGAGTAAATGTTAACATTTGGGGAATCCGGGTAAAGGACATAGAAGTTCTCTGTAATATTCTTATAACCACTCTGTAAATGCAAAATTATTTCAAAAATAAAAAGTTTAAAGATACTGGTTACCCAAGTAAACCCACTACGTGGCGCAGAAAGTAAAATGAAGAATTCTCTCTGTATAAATAATAACCTAGCTTTGCTTACTGTGAAAATGTGAATATTATTATTTAAGGTCACCCACATTCAATTAACATTAGTTACATGTCTACCATGCAATAGACTTTATGCTATGTATGGGGCATCAAAAAAAAAAAATAGGGCTGGGCGCGGTGGCTCATCCCTGTAATCCTAGCACTCTGGGAGGCCGAAGCAGGCGGATTGTTTGAGCTCTGGAGTTCGAGACCAGCCTGAGCAAGAGCGAGACCCCGTCTCTACCAAAAATAGAAAGAAATTAATTGGACAGCTAAAAATATATAGAAAAAATTAGCCGGGCATGGTGGCACATGCCTGTAGTCCCAGCTACTCGGGAGGC
>CAUYSK010061525.1:0-13758 GCA_963575035.1 Avahi laniger | reverse complement strand
AGGAAGATGGCAATGTAATAGCTGGAGGAAAACCAGTCCAGATCAAGGGAACATCAGATGCTTGGGACATGAAGCAGAAGAATGCAGGATTTGTTTAAAGAGTAGCAAGGAGTCCAGTGTGGCTAAAGTGGAGTAAATGAGAGGGAGGGTGATAGGAGATAGAGTTGAAACATTAGTGGGGTCAAGGTCTTACAGGCTGTTGTAAGGATTTTGGCTTTTACTTTAGGGCAATGGGATTGGGAAACCATTGTAGACTTAAGTTATAAAAGGTTTATGCTGGTTATTATGTTGAGAAACAGACTACAGGGGTGAGAGATAAAGTGGGAAGACCAGTTTGGTGGCTATTTTAATCATCCATCTAGGAGGGTAGGCTTGGAGTAGAATAATGATGACGGAAGTGGTAAGGCGTGGTAAGATTTGGGATACCTCTGTGAAGGTAGAGCTAACAGGATTTACTGATAGATTGGTTACAATATTTGAGAGGGAAAAAAAAGGAAGTTAAGGATAATTTAAAAGTTTTTGACCTGAGAAGTTAGAAGGGTGGATTAGCCATTTACTGCAGTGGGAAAGACTATATAGGAGGAACAGATTTGGAAAGACTGGGAGTTTAATTTTAGACATTTGGAAATGTTGAATGGACAGTTGGATATTTAAAACTAGAAGTCAGGGAGAGGTCCAGCCCAGAGATGTTAATTACAAAGTCATCAATATATAGACAGCATTTAAAGCCAGGAACCATAATGAAACCTATAAATAAATGAGTATGGACAGTGAAAAGGGCAGGTCTAAAACCAATCCTGTTTAGAGGTAGAGGGAAATGAGAAAATATACAGCAAAGAGCCTAAGAAAGGCCTGTGTAACAAAAGGAAAAGCAGAGGAAAGTGTGCCCTGGAAGGCAAGTGGAAAAGCTATTTTTAGGAAAAAGACTAATCTTTATAGAGTAAGGCAAGGACTGGAAAAGGACCATTGGATTTAGCAAGGTCACTGATGACCTTGATCAAAACAGTTTGGGTGGACGGTGGGGTCAAAGTCTAATTGGATATATAAGAGAGAATGGAAGGAGAGAAATTAGAGACAGTGTCCTTGACAGCCCTTTCACGGAGTGTTGCTGTAAAGGGAAGCAAAGAAATGGAACAGGATGACAGTAAAATGGAGTCAAGGGAGGATTTTGCTACTGTTGTAGTCTGGTTTTTGTTTCTAGAACAGAATACTTGAGCCTGGGTAATTTATACAGAAAAGATGTTTACTTAGCTCATGGTTCTACAGGCTGGGAACTTCAAGATTGGTCAACCACATATGGAAGTTTCTGATGACGGGCTTGTGCTGCGTCAAAACGGTGGGAAAACAGAAGGTGCATCGATGTGTGGAATAAAGCGCAAAACAAGAGAGGCACCTTCCTTTATAATAACCTGCTGTCATGCAAACTAATACATTCTCAAAATAACTAACCTAGTCTTTCCAGAAAGACATTAATCTGTCTTAACGACCTAATCACCTCTTAAATGCCCCACCTCCCGACACCATTACGTTGGCAATTAAATTTTAACATGAGTTTTGGCAGGGAAAAACCACATTCAAATCATAGCAGTTACTATTTAGAATGGGAAGAATAATTGCATGTTTGTATGCCAATGGGAAGGATCCAGTAGAGAGGGAAAATCTGATGATACAGGAGTGAGAGAGGATGTACTTGAAGCAATGTCCTTGAGTAAGTTTGGCCAGATGGGATCCAGAGCACATGTGAGTGAACAGGTTGGATTTAGATGGGACACCAGAGGAAAAGGAAGAATACATGGACACAGAGGCAGACGGATTTTTACATATGGTAAAAAAGCAAGTAGAAGTTCTATTTGTTGCTTTAATCTTTTTAGTGAAAAAGGAATCAAGAGAGAATTGGGAATCAGCAGAGAATTAGAGTGAGGGCGGATGTGTTGGAGGTTTGAGGAGAGAGGAGGCGGAAGCGTGAAATAGTTATCTAGGGAAGAGGGAAAGGGAATAGACCAGGCAAATGTAGTAGAACTGCCAGGCAACATTTAAAGGCTCTCTTGAGGCTAGGGAACATGAATTTACAATGAGAACAATCAGCACAGTTGATTGTTTTGCTCCAGCCACATTCTGGTGTGTGGGTGTCTGAAGGCAGTGTATAGGCAGAATGGGATTTAACTCAGAGCTGGGCTCTGCCAGGTGATTGCAACAAAGGACAAAGGGGTCAAGGACCTAAGTACGTATGCCAGGGTGTGAGTTTAACAATAAGTCATAATATCGAAACAGGACAAGGGAACAGGTAAGGATGTGAGGTGCGTGGACAGCGGAAAGATGCTAAAAATCAATTGATTGAAGATCCCAGTGGTTTCGAAAATTGAGCGAGTGGACTGGAAAGACAGGCAATGTTGACCATAACTTGAAATCAAGTTTATGGGGGTGGAATTGTTTGGTAATGTCAAAGTTTGGGGTATGTCTCAGAGAATGATTGTTGATATTGGGTAGAAAAACATGATCTCTGGAAGAGAGGTCCAAGAGGATAGCATATTGTAAGGATCATTTACTCTCATGTGAAATCACAAAAACTATGCCAGAGTAGCACCAAAGGCAGTGAGAGTGAGCCAGTAATAAAATCTTTAAGATATGAGGGGGGTGTGGTCTTAGGAGTCTGTAGGCTGATAGCATGAGGAGGAGAAAGGGATAATGATCTGGAAGTATCAATAAGGAGCAAAGGGGACGCTCCTCTTCCTCCAGCTGCCAGTACTGTGCACAGGCTGGAGCACGAGGTCGTCCACATCTCCAGTACCACATAGTTTGCCTGAGCTGGGTCCTGGGTCTTGAGTGTGAAGTCTTTTCTTGGTCTGCACTTTGGAAGAGTATGTTGGAGGCATTCAGAAACCTGTGGTTGGCCCTCAGGCTTTGATTTCTTAAACGATAGATGCTCTATTGTTGCTCCATAAATTAATATTACTATATTAGAGGCAGAAATGGTCTCAGGAGTTTTGCAGGGTTCTGCCCTGAAGGAATATGTGAACATGTTAGTTTGCATATCAAAAGCTGCTCCACCTCAGGAGGGCATCTTAAATAAAGGTCAGTAGCAGCTGCTTTCCAAGGTGATGCTGCAGTCTCAACCCCGTGTTTCTCACCTGCTTTGAAGGACAAAGCAAGGTCTGCATGGAACCACGGGATGAGAGCTGATCAAAGAATGTCCGGCCGAGAGACAGACTCCTGCAGCTAAAAACAATTAGCCCAAGGGGCAGTTCCTGCTTGACTTCTGATGACCTGTCTCTATCTGCAATAACTAGATAAAGAAATATGGAACTACTATATCTCTGTTTAACCCTTCTGGTAAGTAATAGCTTTATCTTGGAACTTAGAAGTTTGTCCTTGAAAGATTTTGTAACCAGAGTTAGTTAAAGGATCTATAGAAGCCTTTTGAAAGATTTTTAACCCCAAACGAACTACCTGTTATTATGTAAATCTGTTACCCCTGGCAACTGATCTCTGTATATTCTGGGCCTTGTGATTGATGGAGATATCACAAGGTCCCCTGAGTACCCTGCTTTTTGCCTTTTATCTTTATAAATCTATAAAACTATACCTTCGTCTCTGTGTATTCTTTTATTTCTGTTATTTTCCATTTTCTATTATGTTCTTATCCTTTGCAATGACCCCTACCTAAGGGACCTGATTTTTTGCTGGGAGCATAGCTAACTCCCCGTACTCTATCATTATGTAAGTCATACGCAACTTTTGTAATTCCACTGTTTGGCCCTGTTTGGCCATACTAGACTATAGCTTTGTTTGTTTGTTTGTTTGTTTGGCTGGTTTTTTTATGTGGAGGGGGGAGAAGTGAAAGGATTTATAGCTAATTTAATTATTCTGAGATTTTCCTAGAATATGTCAGAAACTTCCAAATAGCAACACTGTCCTGGAATAAGCTCTCTCTCAAATAAGGAGACCCAGGATACCTGGGGCTCCTGGCAGACATGCTCTCTTTAGGAGTCTGCTCTGATTTCCAGGGACTGCTTTGTTGCCAAGGTCTGGAGCCTCTGGATGTGGTTGGGACTGGCCCACGGTTGCTTTAGGCTACCACTTTGCTTGCTGTGAATTCCATCACAGGGACACCACTGAAATGACACCTTTTCTCCAGGTGAAGATGCTATTCTACACCTGACACTCCTAGCTTCTAGAGTTAGTTCCTCAGCATGGGCAGCTTTGATTTCCCGGAGTGTACCCAAATTAGCTGGCAAGCGGGAAAAGAACATTGGAGTAAGTGATGATGCATAGCCTCTGTGTGGCTGGTAAACAATTCTGGAAGTCATTTCCAAAAGAGGCATTCCAAAAACGTTTTGAGCAATCATTTGAATAAGACATAGAATCCCAGGGTAACTTCTTTGAGGGATAGCTCTCATTTGTATAAATAAATTTTGGTGGTAAAAAAAAAATCAGCTCCATTACTTTCTACTCAGTTTTCTTTTTCTTTTTCTGTCTTGTTTTTTGAGACAGGCTCTCTCTCTGTTGCCCAGGCTAGAGTGCAGTGCCATCATCATAGCTCACTGCAACCTCAAACTCCTGGGATCAAGCAATCCTCCTGCTTCAGCCTCCTGAGTAGCTGGGACTATAAGCACATGCCACCATGCCCAGCTAATTCTTCTATTTTTTTGGAGAGTCAGGGTCTAGCTCTTGCTCAGCCTGATCTTGAACTCTTCGCTTCAAGCAATCTTCCCACCTTTGCCTCCCAAAATGCTAGGATTACAGGTGTTAAGCCACTATGCCAGCCTCTACTCAGTTTTCAATCCTTTAATTCTTTAAAGTTTCTTAACTGACCAAAGAAAATAGTCCTGCCTTAGTGGCAGTTGCTATTCACCATTATGAGATAACAAACAGGGTGTGTGGCTGAGATAGTGGAATTCGGATTAAACTCAGCATTGTCTACCTTCTAAGTTAGCCAACATTCAACTCAACTATTTGAGGTTTTCTTTTGCTAAAGCAGAAATGTAATGAGTAATTAAATGATGAACTATTCATTGCTAAGAAGGCCAGCATATTGTGCTTTACCTCTAGGTGCAGGGTGCTAATGAAATTGCAGGTTGCTAATGAGATGGCAAGTCAAGAAAGCAGAAGTCTTTCTGTTTGGAAAGCCATAACTTGATCTCCAGCGCCTATGTTTGCCATGGGGAGATTTTTCAACGAAAAATATAAAAAGAAGAGAAAACAGAATGCTCCTTAAAGTATGTTCTACGTCTTGTTTATCAAATAGTCTGACACAGGCACATAAGCCTATGCAATGCCTTGGCTCCTATGGGAAAATCCAATTGATTGACACCTTTTTCAAAAACCTAACCTTCTGTGAGGATGTGTTAAGGATGGCTCTTCCCCGGTTCTCTTTGGCCAAACAGCATGCATTTATAGGAAAAGCTGTCATGGATGTGCTTGGAATAAGGCCGAACTTACTGTGCCCACATGGGCAGAAACTTTGTAATGATCCCATTAGTACTCACACAAACCCACTACTAACCAGTCGTCATAGCTCACAACACAGCAACTAGAAAAGCTATGAGGGAGAGGGGTAACATGAAAGAGTCATCACAATTCAACTCATCCCCTTCTCCACGCTTTCATATTCTAATGTGGGAAGGAAAAGGAGGAAAAGGTGTTAGTTCTGGAGAGAATTTGGGCAGGAGATATGACCCAACTGAAGGAGGAAATCTGAACAGAAATTTCCCTACCCCTGGACCACTGCCGCCCAACTACAGGGGTATTGGCACCACACAAAGGGATGCTTGCACGTGAGATTTCACTTAACACATTCCATCTTTAGGTGAGTCTTCTCCTTCGCCACTCTCTAAGATGATTGATCAATATACCCAGCAATATGCAAAATGTTCTCTATAATGAAAGTATTAACATTGAATCTCTGATCACAATATGTTACATTTTAGTTGGGGAGACAAAACTTGAACTGATTAAACATAATCAGTCCCTCACAATCCAGCAGAAATGGTTTTGCTTTGCAGGACACACTAGCTCAGGAAATTTGTCATGAAGGGGTTTTTAACTGAACGGAGTTAAATATCCAATCTTTTTGTTCTTCTTTGCTTTGCCCTTTTCAAACATTCAGTCAACAAATATTTATTGAGTGCTGCCTGTTATGAGCAAAGCACTGTATTGGGCACAGGAAAAAACATGGTAAACATGATAACATTCCAAGGATATTAATATTGATCAGTACCTGTCTCTCCCAAATAAACCATGATTCAATGTGGAGCATTCTAAAGAAATGATTTTTTTAAAATTTGGCTATTATCTTTCCTTTCCCTCCTAGTGTGACTTTTCAATCCCAGTATAAAAGTACTGAAAGTATTTTGGAGGAGTGATATACAAAAAACCACCAAGTTTGTGGTATAAATGAATAAATGGAATTAGCATTCTCCTCTAACCCTGGAAACATGAGGACTCTGCCTGCTCTGGAGGTTCCTGATGGTTTGGAAGCCCTCAGCTGGTCTTCAGCAGCAATGATGACATAAAGGAAAATTACATTCTGATGCAGAATTCAGTCCCTTCATCTTTCTCCTTTCTCTGCAGCATGATGCTAGGGGCCCATAGAGGATCTAATATCAAAAGGAAGAGGGTAATACCACTACACGGAGAGGAAAAAAAAATAATTACCAAATTTCCTGAATAGTAAACAGCTTAGAAAAAGAAGAAAAAGCTGAACCCTTTGATAGCTTGGCCCTCAGTCTGCCCGTGAATGCCTTAAGGATTATATCATCAGACTGACTCCAGCAGCCCATGCTATCGTTTCAGAAAGAGGAAACTAGGAAGAAGGGGGGAAAAAAAGAAGAAAAGGGGATGGGTGGGAGCAGGTCTGCTTCTTGGGGAGGGGAGAGTTTGATTTTGAAAGTGCAGTTATCAAATGTTAATGGCAGTAAAACTAGAAAGACAAATTGAACAAATTCTCAGCGTTTGTGGGCAGAGGTTTCTCAGGGCCATTTCTCCTTTTCTTGGGGGATTAACATAAACGTTTGGATTCAATAACTTTTCCACCACAGATGACATTAGCTCCAAAGAGAGAAAGTGATCTTTGATTGCCCAGAAATGTTATTGCTGAAAACTATCACCTGGGGGCAGTCTTGTGACTGTTAAATTTCCTCCGCCTCACTCAAGTACAGATTTTACTACTCCACCCCCCCTTAATGTGTTCAGTTTCTTTATCTGAGGTTGAGGGGTGAGAAAAACGGGCAATGGGAAAGAAGGCTTAGGAACTAAACCTTTCACCCTCCTCAATCAGCCAGGAGGCGATACCACCTGAATGAGCAGGAGGTTGCTGGTCACAGAAGTTCGGGGCTTTTGAGATGGAAAGCCTCCGAAGCTGAGGCTGCAGTGGATGGGGCTGTCGATACTAACAGGCCCTGGGAAGCCAGAGGCCTCCGCGCCTGATGGAGAGATCAAGAGGCTGGGAATCCGGCGTCCCGGTTCCGGGGAACTTAAGGAGCCCCCCCGCCCTGGACCAGGCACACACACGCGCCGGGCCAGCCCCTCCTGTTCCGAGACCCCTGGCTGTCGCCCACGAACCCTGCGGAGCCTTGTCAGCGAAAGGAGTACAGGGGCGTGGACCCGCACTCGTGGACCTCACGAGGCCGCTTCCTAATTCGAGCCGAGGAAACGGAGGCCCTGGCTCCCAGGCCAGCTCCCGAAGTCTGGCTGCGGCCACAGTTAGTTCTTGTTCACAACCCAATGCACTCCTTGGTTCGCTCCGGGCGCGTTTCCCAGCCCTAATCTGGGCATCCCGGCCCGCGGGGCATCCCCGGCCGGCCCTCAGGACGCAGAGCCGGCCCAGCACGCCTGCCTCCTCCCAGGGCCGGGCCGCCGGGTTACTACGATGCGCCTGCCGGCCAGGCTGGATCCAGGCTCCCCCAGCGCACCCTGCGCTGTCAGGGCCACTGGCTATCCGAACCCTTCGTGCTGTTTCCGATTCAAAGGGATTAACAATGTCTTAGCGTCGAGAGCCCCTGAGACCCCCATGTGGCAGAGGATAAAATGTGAGAGGGACGTAGTGGCCTTTCCTTGGGCGGTGCGTGGGGCGGAGACGGTCTTGCCTCTTGGTATATGTGTGTGTTGGGGCAGCCCCAGAAGCGGCTGAGCGCGAGTGAAGTCAGGAATGTGAGCTAGAAAGTGCAAAGTAAAGCCTGAGAACGCTGATACCAAAGCCAGATCCTGCTCCACAACACGGCGATGGCGATTCCGTCCTGCGCCTGAGTTTTCGAGGGAAGGCTTCCTCCTTCCGCCCCCGCCCCCGCAGGTCCACTCTGTGAAAGAAGGGGGCACCATCACAAGTCAGGAAGGGGAAGCTTCCTGAAGGCGAAAATGTCAGGCAGAAATCTCACAGCTCTTGTAAGGGCTTGGACTTGGCCTTAACCACGACCGGGTCCTGGAGGCCTCCTTGGGCCCAGCGCCCCACGTGCAGCCGGCGCGACCTGGGCGATCCGAGCCCGAGGCAGAGCCCAAGGCTTCACGGAACTCGCCCGCGCTGCCCGTGTCTCCGGAAGTTGTGCCCTGCCCGGTAGGCTCTTACAGGCGAGAAAGGAATGGCAATCTCTTCTCGAAATCTGAAAAAAATGTTTAAGCTCAAAGATGGCATTCCCCCTGCAAAAGACGGAGAAGAGGACAATACCTGGGTTAGTGTGGATGAGGAGACTCGGCCCTTCTTTATCTCTGAGCCTCTAGAAATAAGGCGAGGGCTCCTCTCTGCCCCCTCCCCGGCTGCAAACCCGCCCTCGAGGCCGGCTCACCCGGGGAAGTAGCGCGACCAGAGTACAGAGGGGACAAGCTCCGGTTCGGAAACCTCACGACGGTTCACAGGGTGCCGGGGGCCGGCCGTGCAAGGCCCCTGCGCGGCCCGAGGGTGTGAAATCGTCCGAAGTCGGCCAGGCACCGAGCGGCGCGTCCGGGGGCGGAGCAGGCCCTCCAGAGGGCCCTGGCCGAGAGCCGGCCCCGCCGCTTCCCCGCGCCCGCGCCCCGCGCTGGGGCTGCCCGTCTGGGACAAAGGCAGGCGCAGCAGCAGGGTCTGCGTCCGGGAATCGCAGACGCACGGGACTGGTGCGCCACGTCCTCCGCTTCGCTAGCTGCTGACGAGTCTGACACAGAGGCTCTGCGCTGCTCCGAGACCGGTGGGAAGCGCAGAGCTGCGAAGCGGAGTGTGTTTGGCACCGCCCGCTTCCTGCGAGGCCGCCGCGGGCGGCCGGACTCCTTTGCCGCCCAGCTCCAGGGCGCCGACAGCCTCCCTGCCTCCCCCCGCTGGCCGCGCCACTGCGGACCCTGCTGCGGAACTCCGGCTGGGGAAGGAAGCTCGTGGCCAGGGCTCTTCCTGAGTCGTAGCGTCCGGGTTAGGTAATTTAGCTTTCCGACGCCGCAGAGGTGTGGGCAGGTCTCATCTGTACAGGTGCAGTGGAAATGATCGTTGCGCGTTTAAGATTCAGGCTGCATTCTCGAAGGCTAGATGGAAAGATAAGAGCGATGTTCAGAAAAGGAAAACCCGTTTGCTTCCCTCATTTAAGGTGAAAATGAAAATGCTTTCGGCTTGATAGAGCTGGAAGGTTTTATCCGATGTACTTCACTAGTAGCTAGACGCCCATTAGGGAGGTCGTGTGAGGTTTACAATGACTTCTTAATGGTAAAAGAAAGCCTCCAGTTCACAGTGCCCTCTCCTCGCTGCCTTCGCATTAGGAGAATTGTATCTATCTTGGCCACCGCCGGGTGTGCTTGAACACAGCTGCATCTGAACGAGTTCGGGTGCCATTCAACCCCCACTCTCACCTTTACCCCTAATCCCTCCAATGACATTATTTTCCACTGCATCTTATTGCTGGCATTTCTATTATTTGAATCATTTCATCTTCCCCTCCACTTCTTTGTCCCACACACCCTCACCAATTAGACCGAAAAATGCACTTACGGTCTGAATCCCTATATTGGTACCTCTCTTTGCTTGGCCTGGATTCAAAGTCGTTGCCCAGGAACGTGTTTCTACCTGCAGGTTCCTATGCCAAGGCTGCTGAACCCCATCCGTTAGCTCTGCTAGGCAGGTCTGAGCACTGGATAGCTGGGAGTGTCCAGATGTTACCCACTACTAGACGAAGCCACAGGCAACTGGCTTATTTGCTACTACCAGGCCAAAATAGTGTCTGCTGGCCTGGTTACCTACTGATATAGCAGATACGTTGGTAAAGGCACATGAAAATGATTGCTAAACAAAGCTAAGTGACTAGTCAAAGGATACAAAATTTCAGTTAGGTAAGAGGAATCAATTCAAGAGATCTACTGTAAAACGTTATGACTATAGCTAATAACAATGTATTGTATTTTTGAAAATTGCTAAGAATAAATTTTAAGTTCTTACCACAAAAAACAAGTATAGTAGGTAATTCATATGTTAATTAGCTCAATTTAGCCATTGTTACAATGTGTACATACTTCAAAACAACATATACAAGATAAATATTTACCATTTTTATGTCAATGAAATAATTTTTTAAGAAGCCCAGTGATGTTTTGAACCTACTTGTGGAGTTTCTGAATTTGGGAAGCAGGAAAAACTAAATCCACCCTCACACCATTCTGGTTTTTTTTCTAGGTATGATTATATTCCATGTAAGTACATTTGTATAGTCATGTGTATACATTTGCCTGTGTGTGCATGTATACTGGTGAAGTGCATACTTATGGAAATTGCCCTCCGTCTCTCCTTAATGCCATCTGCATTGAAAAAAAATTTGTTGGTTGCAGGGTTTGTTATTCCCAAATTCCTTGGAACACTTCCGGAGGAAGAACAGACTTTAGGAATGGAAAGCATTGTTTTAGAAGGATTTAACATACTCTGTTTCTCAGCATTACCCCCAAAGGTAGTAGGACTGGAAGTTGGAGGTCAAGGCTGTCCCTCCCCCACTTCCACAACTGCACAGGAGGAGAAGTGTGAACTCCTAGGGCACCAGCAGACTCTGTTACCACCTCTGGCAAAGACCCAAAGTGTGTATGTACCTTCGAGTCTGAGCCCCATCAGTCTGAGAGTTCGCAGTGTTGCACACATCTACCAGGAAGCCAAACTGGAGTTCGTCGGTTGAATTTGTACTCAGATACACACACGTGCCTACACCTATTTACAGAGAAGAGCCTAGCAAAATGCCCTTGTGGTAGATATTCAATGATTATTGAGTGAATGAATGAACTTATGTGCATATCTATTCTGTTCAAGGTAAGGTTTTTTAAAAACCAAATAAGCTTGTATATGCACATATAATAAATATGTGACAAATAATTGTGTTCCTACACTATAGGAGGATTTTTATATCTGTTCCCTTTTGTCTTCCAGTTCTCTTAAGCAGCCCCTCCCCCATGGCCCTGCCAGGGGCTCAGGTCTTTGCAACCAGTTGGTAAACTTATCCAACTCCCACCAAAGCCTGTCAGTTAGCCAGTAAAAGCAAATGCATTGCTTTGGTTAGGTCCTTCCTTTCCTCAGAGATCACACTCATGTTTCTATAAAGGTTCTTCGGCTGATTTCATCCTGCACACTCCCACATTCCTTTGCACTCTCTCTAGGAGGCCCACTGATTGGGTTTCGGAGGCCTGCAGACAGGCAG
The DNA here is from genome assembly GCA_963575035.1 of Avahi laniger. Taxonomy (NCBI): domain Eukaryota; kingdom Metazoa; phylum Chordata; class Mammalia; order Primates; family Indriidae; genus Avahi; species Avahi laniger. Next base: position 2,137 of record CAUYSK010061525.1, on the reverse strand, counting down.
GTTGTCCTTGTTAGCCCACCCGGGCCTCAGTCAGGATTTTCGCAGAGTGGTTGAAGTTCTCAGGAAAGCTTTAGGGTCTTAATTTGGGAGAGGATTGCCAGTTCCAGGAAGGACGGAAGCCGCTGTTGCTCATGCTAGTTGAGACTAGTTTCATACTCTGTGTTTTAGAAAAGCATGTATTTAATTACAATAGTGTGTGACTTCAGACATTACAAACCCGTCACCTCAGAAAAGGGAGTCGTGCCAGAACCTTAGAGCATAGTGGGTCTCACTCTTTCCATCCAGTGGATCCCAAGTCCTCATCCCTCTGATGGAATTGGGGGATCTCCTTCTATACCTCAGCCAGGTCTGCTGCCACCTACAGGATGCCGACACCCTCTTCTTCCCACCTTCCCAGACCCTTTCTGAGGGATAGCAGGCAGGAAGAAGCAGCCAACGAGTATCCCCCCACCCCCCAACCCCTGTGGCTGCCTGGGAGGGAAGGAACTAACTTCCGCTTTCTCAGAGCAGAATCAGTCTTCTGCAGCCTGAAGACCCAGAAAAATAGGCTAAAAACTCTTCTCTTTCCCCTTTGCTTCTGCTCTCCCTTTCCTTATCTGCCATCTTGCCTCTCATACTTCTCCTAACATTTGGGAGTACCAGAGGTCCATGAAAGAAGTCATCTCTAAATTAGGTTTTATCCCCAGAGCAGCTGCCTGCTGATTCAGGAGGTCGACAGGGAACAGAAAAAGAGTATTTTTAGAGTTTCTCTTAAAGCCCAAACTTCCACAGAAACAGTGGCAGTTGTTGGGGCAACCTGGGATGTTTCAGACCCCATCCCCAGCCCCTCAGGAGGGACAACATCCCTTCTTTAAATGAGATGGAACAGTGGTCAGGATTTAGTAGAGTGGAGGAGAGGTGGGGCAGTGGAAGGGAGTCTAACTTGTTTCTAACTCTGCTAAAATATGTCAAACTGTGGTTGCCTCTGGAGCAGCTCTGTGGTGAGTACCTTCTCTCACCCCCAGCACGCTCCCTGTTAGCCCCCAGGAAGCTGTATATGAAGGTCCACACAGGAAACAGGCTAGACCCAGAGTACAGTTCTCCCAGTGAGACCTCTGATTTGGAGCGGTAAACCTGCGAGCCTCAGTTTCCTCACCTGCCTGCCCCGCCCACATCAGAGCTAAGGCCCAGAGGAGCTTTACAATTTGCTAGTGCTTTACTGTTTATAAAGAATGAGAGTGGTGACAGCCCAAAGGCGTCTAATGCAGGGACCTCCACAGCCTGCAGCCTGCTGCCTTCTTGATGTTCTCCGGGGGCTACTTTCTGACTCGCCTTTTAAAAAACTAAACCAACCCCCAACTCAACAGTGTTGAATCAGCTGCTCACTCTACCTGGCCCGCGCCGATGTGATCTACAGCCACGATCGCTAACGGTCACCTGGGGACAAATTAAGGAATTGAAAATGCTGAGCTTGAGAAGTAGAATTCCTTACACTATTTGGGGTCGTTAATCACCCAGCAGAAACAGCAAGCAGGAAAAGTAGCTGGAGAGATGGAAAGACAGTGTAGGTCTGTGCACTGGTGTTAGCCTGGCTCTGGTGGTGAGAGTCAAATGTAGATGTGCACATGTGTGAGATGTCCTCCGAATGGGTGCCCGGGCGCACAGCTGACAGGTCCCAAGAACCATTAGGCTGCCCCATTACTCCAATTTTACAAATGAGAAATGTGGTCTAGGTAATCAAGAGACTCGTGCAAGTTTAGCTCCACCTCAATGGCCCAGAGAGTCAGATCCACACCCACAGGCGGCTGTTTCCTGAGCAGGCAGCCAGATTCTCACCCAAGATGGGGAGGGAAAAAAAGAGAGTCCCTGATCCTCTCGGGAATCCATTTCCAAGGCGCTGCAGGAAGTTGCATATCAGGAAAAGTGGGATGTGTGAGATTTGCAGAGATAGGAACGTAAATATCTCTCTCTCTCTCTCTCTCTCTCTCTCTCTCTCTCTTTCTCAGATTTCAAGAAAGGGGAAGCTTCACCACAGGCCACCCTGTTGGGTAGGGGATCCTGAAAAATTCAACCTCCTTAAAATGCCAGGAAACCTGGCACTTTGGGTAGGCCACCTGGCAAGGGTCTTCCAAGTCAGATGCTGCCCGCCCGCAGGAGT
>CAUYSK010061522.1:0-12636 GCA_963575035.1 Avahi laniger | reverse complement strand
ACCGTCAGAGCGTTTTCAGCCAGCAAACGGAGGGGTGTGAGTACGAGAACGAGAACGGGAGGCCCAGGCTGGGGGCTTCTGCCAGGATCCAGGGGCGAAGGTGGGGTGCTGAGGAAAGAGAAGGTGTGAGAACTCTCTTGGTGGTGGGGGATTGGTTGGGATAGATGAGGCCACTGGAGGGTCAGGAGTGCTCTTGGACTCTGATGATAGTGACGGTGCTAAGTACCAGGAGGGCGTGCGGTGTGGTCTTCAGTTACGGGCATCATTTTGTATTAGACTCATCTGACTCTGCAAATCACTATGTCCTAGTATGCGACGTGCAGAATATTTATATATGCAGGCGCCCTCTGCTTACGATGAGGTTTGCAACTCGAACGTATCATAAGTCAAAAGGCGTTTAATACACCCAGCCCTCAGAATTTGAAGCACAGTTTCTACTAAGTGTGTATCACTTTCACTCCATCGTAAGCCGAACGTTGTAAGTTGGGACTGTCTGTACTTACATGTGGTCTGTAAAACATAAACAAATACGTATGCTTAAATTTCTGTGAGGTGGAACTGGTCCTTCTTAGGGGTCCTCATGCTTGGGTCAGTCTTTCGTAGCAGGTCTCACTACCCCTGTTTTCAGATCAGTTGATACTAGGAGGCTTGGTGCCTTCCTGGGAGGGCTGGGTAATGTTCAGCCAACGTTTATTAAATAAACTCTTACCCTGCGTCAGACGTGGAGCAACGAGTCTAGTCTAGTGTATTCCTCATGATGCTAGCAGATGACTGCTGTGAGAAACTGTCGTCACCCCTCAGGTGGGGTAACCCGGCCTGGCTCACCTGAGCAGCCTCCGAACAGAGCTCCTTTCTTCTGCTCTGGTTTCCATCAGTCCTTGGCTGGCCAGATCCAAGCCTTCAGGCGCAGGACGGATCACGTCACTCTGCTCACAGCACTGCCGTTGCCTCCCTCACAGAGCCCTCCCCGCAGCCTCCTCTCCTGCTGTCCCTTCCTGCACCTGGGCCCCGGCTCTGGCCATCTCAGGGGCGTGTGGCAGCCCTCACTTCCCTCCTGGCCCACTGTGTGCCCTGCTCGCCGTTCTCCTCATTCCTGCCGTCCGTACCCTCCGCTCCTCCCTCCCGCGCGGGCCGCCCAGCCGGGATGGAAGCCTCAGGAGGGCAGCGTGTTGCTTGGCGTCTGTCCCGAGGGCTCAGAACGGTGCCTGGCAGGCAGTGGGCACTCATACGTGTTTGCTGGACGAGTGAATAACTTCTTCTTACTGTTCCTGTAGGTAGTAAGCGGCAGAACCCGCACTGAGTAAGCGTGTCTGCCCCCGAAGATGTGCGCGTTCTCTGCCTCGCCTCGCTGCCCCCGTGTCCTGTTGTGCTTGCTGAATCAGTGTAGATTTATGCCCCATATGTCTGTGTTATCTCCAGACTTCCACGCTTTTCTTTGTAGACTAGAAACATTTGCAAAACATTCAAAATTGTTACAAAACCATAAAGTGCAACATAGTAAATTAATCCATTGGAAACAAGGAATCCTCGTCCTAAAAAAAGTTGCTCTGTCCTGCTAATATCCTTTTAACCCCTTTGGGATAAGGTGTAGTTGAAATGCATTCTCTAAAGTAATGACGATGTCTGTTATAGTTGGAGAAGTAACGGTTATAACTACATCTTGACAAAAATGAAAATGCTTTGGATAATTCTGGGAAGTTTCAGGAAAAAGCCAAATAAAATGAAAATATATTTTATTTAGCTGTGGAAGCTTAAAGGAATTAAAAATTGGAGAAAGTGTGGCTTATAAGCTGTTTGGTACAGGAGCAAGCAAGAGAATGTACCAGAACTTGGGAAGTTGGAGATTTAAGCCCAGCCCTGCCTGTGAACCAGATGGTCTGTTCACTTTCCGTCTCTGCCGCGGGTTTCTTGAATGTGAAATGAGAGTGGTCGAGTTGGTGGTTTCCAAGCTTCATTCAGTTTCTAGAAGACTATTGTAAGTGGGAGTAAAATAATAAATTCTGAGGGTTTCAAGGGTTATTCATTCAGATGTCCAGCAGATATTCACCGTAGGACGTGTGTATAGTCTCATCCAACAGTAGGCGATGCTGCTCCATGTCACGTCACGGCTGCTGAGATCCAGGCCAGGCGGGCGCTTGGCTCAGGGTCCTGTCCTTCTCTCTCAACACAGTCACTCTGTTCAAGGGGAGGAGGTGAAGCAAGGGGGTGGGCCTTGGAGGTTGAGCTGGGAGGCAGGGTCTAGGGAGGGAGAGTCATGGATCCCGATTCTGTGAGAAAACCTGAGCCTCTCAGGCGTTAGAGGGGACCCTTATTTCCTTCGTCTTGGTCTTAGGGGACCAGACAGTGTTAGTTGTCTTGAATTAAATTGAGCAGGGATTGTTTTTCAGTGCTGTAAATCTAGAGTGTATCATAAATAGCTAAAGACAATTCAGTAGTAGTCAATATTTAATTAACCCCCACGTCTAAAATTATAAAGTTAGAAATAGAAGTTGTTAACGTAGGTATTAGTCAGGCTGGAGAGTAAGTTTGAAAGTTGTATTATATTCTTGTATCTTCACTTAATGGGCAGTGCACATAAACTCACTTTCTTTTATTTTTTGTTTAGTAACAGGGCACAAGTTCTCTAATCCACCAAGTGAAAGGAATTTATTGAAGGATATAAAGTAGCTTCTTATAATCTCTGGGAGGCTCCGGGGTCAGGCAGGACAGCTGGTTACCCTGCGGGGCCACGTGTGCAGAACATGGGTTCCTGGGTGCGCTGGTGCAGCAGCTGCCTCCTAAAGCCCCGGGCTTGCTTGTCTCATGGTCTTCCCCGTGGGTTCTACCAGGTACCTGCTTTCTCAGATTTCTCTTTTGAGGTGAGGTTTTGTGTGGGTGCGTCCGATTGGCAGGGTTGTCCCTTATGTGTACCCCGGCTGCATGAGACCGAGAAATGGAATTCTGGCTTCTGACTTAGGGAGAGAGTCCTCATCCCAGGGGCGTGTCCGCACATAGAGAAAAGGGGTTTAAAAGATGCTGGGTGGCTACAGGTGTGACCCCTGACCATTGCATGAAGAATGACAGAAAACTCTTCGTGTTAATCTACGCATTTCGCTTGGCCTGGGCTTAGGCATAGCAGCCTGGGGTCCATCTAAACAGAGGGGTAGTTTCTAGAGAGTGATGTGCTCGGGCCACAGTTCAAATAGCAGTGATTCGACTATTTGTATCCACTCCACTCTAGATGTGAATGAAATGAGTCACATCAAATGCATATTTATTACTCTTGATCATTCTGAATTTGATTCCTTTGCAGAATAGATAGCTACCCCAAACAGCTGTGAAGCAGAATTATTCTTGAGTTGAATTTATCCTCTTTGCATTAGATTTTACAGTTTGCTTTTGTGGCATGCTTGAGAGCATTATCCTTTCTTAATACACTGAAACTTTATTGAACAGCTATCTAAACTTTTAAAGATCATCATGTAATAAATTTTTGATTAACAGTTCCAAGAAAGTAGTGGCAAAAGCAGTAAACAAGGAATAATTATTTTCTGCAGATAGAAGCTGGTTTGGGGGATTGAGGCTGAAAAATCTTAATTCAAAAAACAAGGAATGCAAAGGAATGAATCATAGGATTTCAGAGCTACAACAATTTGGGATAACCGAGTTCAGCCTAGATATTGCCATCACTGAGACCCTGTGGGGAAAAAAATCACTTGCTTAATGTCTCAGGCGGTTTTTAGAAGCGATCAGAGGAAAACCCTGTCTTGAGCCTGCTCACGCACTGTGCTGCACGTGTGCTCGGAGTTACCCACGAACAGAGCGGGTTAAATCGACATCTTCCGACTTCTGCTCCAGGATTTCTTCCCCTATGTTTTTGGTGTCACGTAGTAGATGATTTTCACCCACATGCAGGCGAATGAGTGGCATATTTGATCATTTCATAGTGAAGCTTTCTGTTCTTTAATTTTATCCCTCTAATGAAACTGAGGGAATCGATTATATTTACACGGAAAAGGCTGGCGTGGCATAAACCTCTGCAGGCTGGTGCGGAGCACATGCCTCTCACGCGGGACCCACTCAGGCTCCTGCCTAGCGCAGCTCGAGTCCTCCCTCAGGACTCAGCTGTAGGCGCACCTCTGGCAGGGCACAGGCCGGGGGAGAAGTGCCTGATGGACTTCAGTTCTGTTTATCCCTGGAAGCCTTTCCTACAGGAAAAGGGAGTTGTTTTTTTTCCTCTTCAGGGACAGTGTGAGCTGTGCTGTAGACTGGACAGGTACGCTGGGATTCACCAGACGCTGCTCGCGGTGGGTGAAGCCGGGACAGGGCGGTGCAGCGTGGGCATGGGCCTGCCCATGTGCCTCTTCACACTGCATCAAAGAATGGATCCCATGCTTTTCCACGCCTGTTGGTTGTTGAAGAAAATGCTGCGGATTGCACGTATGATCAGATTATGATTTGAGCGTTCATCTTTTAGGGTGCTCGGGGGCACATGGGCAGACAGTAAAAGGAAAGGTGTTCTAAGGAGGTTTTCTTTTATTATGCTTTAAACAGCTGCTGTGAAATTCATCCTCTGTAAGTGGACAATTCGTTGATTTTCTTGAATATCTGAGTCGCGCAGCCATCACCATAGTCTGGGTTCAGGACACGTCCGTCACCTCACGATGTCCCTCGCCTATTGCCCGGTTGGTTCCCAGCCCTGGCCCCAGACAACCGCCGAGGCAACCTACATTCTGTAAATTGCCTTTCTGGACATTTCCTGTGAGTTCGTGTTCTGTGTCACCTTTTGCATCTGTCATCTTTCACTTACCGTGTTTTTCAGGTTCACACGTGCCTCAGAACGTGTCAGGAATTTGCCCCTTTGAGCTGCCTCATAGCAATCTATTGTGTGGATGTCGCCATCTCGTTTATTCCTCACCAGTGACGGACTCTGAGTTGTTCCTACTTCTTGACTATCACGAGTAATGCTTCTCCAAACATTAGCAAGCACGTCTTTGTGTAGACATGTATTTTTATTTCTCTTTGGTAAATTCCTGGAGGGTTCGTAGGAGCTTAGAGATGGGGTTGAAGACAGACATTTGTTTGGTATTGATAGGTTAGTGGAGACCATTTGCTTGGTTCCAGGTGGCTTGCTCTTGGAGTCTGTCTCTGACGTGCTTGGAGCCTGCCTTGTGTGAACCTGCTCCATCCAAGGTGAGGTGTCACGGTTGTAGTGTCGCGCAGACACTGCCGTGATTTCTCAAGGTGAACGCCCCGTGTGCGGTGCACACCGCCACATCCTTAGCAGATGAACTCTTTCCCAGCGTCTGATTCCCCCATCAGAGAGGAAATCAATGAAGTACTACTGGGCATGTAAGAACCACATTCAACCTACAGAACCACGTACACACTTACCTTTTACCCAGCCAGCAATTCCACTTCAAGGAATCTGAAGATACAACTGCAACCGTTCGAAACTACATATGGAATAACCTAAACATCCACATGCAGGAGAGGGCTGAACAGACCGTGGCATGTCCACACTACAGAGTCCTCCACGGAGCCGAGAATGAGCTCTGTGGATCGGGTCAAGGTGTGTCCTGGACACGCTGGGCGGGAGCAAGGCAGGTGCCAGAGGACATCTGGTGTGCCACCCTTCATGTGAGACGAGGGAGATGAAGGAGAACACGTGCTCTCTGCACACCTGCGCAGAGGAGATGCAGGAGGGGTGATCCGTGTGGGAAGGAGATTGATCACCACGCGAGTGGGCATGGGGGAGAGGGACGCAGGGGCACAGGACTTCTCTGGGGACACCCTTTAGTGCAGCCCAACTGCTGGAACCACAGCAGTATTTCACATAGCCCCCATAGAAAATTAACATCAGCGAGGATGCAGGGGACCCACAATGGAATCCAGGCAGAAACACGCACATCGCACCACAGTGCAAACAGCCACAGCAAAGGGGGGGGGGGGAAGGAGAGTGTTGGCCTTATTTGGGGAAATACGTTGACTGGATTCTGTGAGGCTGAAGACAGAAAGGACTCTACACAATACTGTGCTCACAGGGTTAAGGGTTAGCAGTGGGGAACACCTGTGCGCGGGGGGATGGAGCAGGTAGGCAGGTTCCAGTGGCCAGTGGAGCCAGGGCTCTGCCTCAGCGGAAGTACAGGTAAGGGAAGGAGGGCGGTCGGGGGAGCCCTGCTGTTGGGTTGGAATCTGGTCCCAGTGGGACCCCGTGGTCTTTAACGTATGCATGTACAGATGGGCTGAGAAGTAGGTTGTGTGTCTGTGCATGGGTTCCTGCGCGTCTCCTGGCTTCATCCTTTGGGACAGCTGGAAGCGGTGCCCCCCAGCGACAGTGAGCACACATAAATATTGACATCATTCACCGGTAAAGATAAGCAGGCTCCTTGGAGAAGATGAGCCTGGGACCGCTGGGGGTGCCAGAAAGTAAGGACATGCTCAGAAAGAATGGGACACGTTGCCAGGGCACAGGAGCCGACCTGAGGGAGCTCCGATGGCCACAGCAGGGTCGGTTTGAGCAGGGAAATAAGTAATGACAGCGTGGGCTGGTGGTGCGTGGAATGAAATACATACCCACCACTCCTGCGACACGAGTGAATAACTGAATAGATAAGTAAATACATAAGGGAGAGGGGGCAGCTCTTCCTGACAGAAGAGTTCCAATTAATCAGTGTAGCAGGAAAGAAGAAATCGAAAACCACCTTCAAGCAAACACCGTGGAAATAGTTACTTGAGGTGAGCTCCACGGACAGATGCTAAGATGAGTGGACAAAACTTTGAAGAGAAACAGTGTATTTGCCTAGTTGCAAAGTATCTCTGCCCCAAGTTATTTATTTATTAACAAGGGAAAAATAGTAACTTTAGAGTGGAGAAAACCAGCAGACACCGCCTCAGCCGGGAGATGAAGGTTAACGTTACCTGCGCTGAGACCAGCTGCCAGTGTCTACTCCTGGGTGCGCCGTGGGCACGATGCACAATCGCCATCTGATGAGGAGGAAACATGACACACTCCAGGATGGGGACACGCTGCAAAATGCTTGGCCAGGACTCAGGCATCCAGGTCGTGACAAATGGGAGAGACTGAGGGTTGGTGTCAGCCTGAAGAAGACTGAGGAGGCAGGAGGACCGGATGCGACATGGGGTTCCGGATGGGATCGGGGCCGAGGGAGGTACTGGTGGGAACACTGCTGAAATTCAGATGAGGTCTTTTACACAAGTGTGTATTCTTAATTTTGGTAAATGCTCCCAGCTCCTCCTAATGCTCACATCTTACCACATTGATGATTTTAGGAGATGAGTGAAGGATATATGGGAACTCCCTGTGCTGTTCTTCAGCATTCCCTTAAGTCTAAAATTTCAAAATAAAAAGTTGAAAAAGAAAGCACAGGACAGGTGACAGGAGACCTGTGAGGCAGGAGGAGCCCCTGCCTCGCCCCCACAGTGCCGTGTTTACCTAGTTTACCCTTGGCCTTCCGATTTGCTTGATTTTTTTTCCTCCCAAAAAGAAGTTTTAAATTTTTATAGAATCAGATTTGTCAGTTTTTTGCTTTATGGCTCTGTTGGGTTTTGAATCCCACCTAAAAACATTTTTCCTACCTCAGTGGTCATACTCTTCTGTAATTTCTTCTAGTAGTTTTATATTTCGTTTTTCATACTTAGCACATTGATCTATATGGAATTTGTGTTTGTGCCGTTTGACGTCAGGACAGTTGTGTAGCTCTTGCCTCAGTCACTGAGTGGTCTCTTTGGCGGGGTCAGAGCGCCACCGTCACCACATGCTAAGTGCTGTTTCAGTCCCATTTCCAGCTGCTCATGATTGCTGGTAGGAAATCTATTGACTTTTTATGTAGATTATGCCCACAGCCTGTCCGTTGTGTCTCGTGTTTTCTAGATAGAGGATCCCATTGTGAACGTGCCTCTTCCTTTCTAATCTTGGTACTTTCCCCCTTTATCAGTGGGCCAGAACTGTGGCACAGGCTGCATGCAGCCTTGGGTGGCAGCGATGACCAGCTGGCTTCTCCTGTTCTTAACTTTGACCTGAGCACACTAGTGTTCCACCAGGTGTGACAGTGCCGTAATTTTTCACATACCCTGTATCTGGTGTAGCATGTTACCTTCTCTTCCTTGTCTGACAGTTCTTTTTAAAATTATCATGAAGAGCAGTGCAATTTTACTGTATGCTTTTTCCGCATCTATTGAGATGACCATATGGTTTCCCCTTCCAATCTATTAATATAGCAAATTTCATTAATAGATTTCCTGATGTTAAACATTCTTGCATTCTGAGGAAAATCCTACTTTTAACACACTGCAAAATAAATTTGCTATTTATTTTAATACCATCCACCTTTTCAAAATGAGTCCCTCCTAACCCCCCAGCTTTTTTGTTTTTTTGAGATCTAGTAAGATACACACAGGGGTATAAATGTTTAACACCTGGCTTTACACCTGGGAGGGGTGTAAAAAGCCGATTTCAGCATTTGCCAATTTCCGTGGTATAAATATTCCTGCAGCGGCCTATTGCCAGACTCTAGTGAGCTGTCAGCAGGTTCACAAAATTCCTGAAAACGAGACAGTCTTCTCCCACGAGTGGGCACGGCTGTGCCACCAGGGCTTGAGTTGTAGCCTAGTGACTTTCATGTCTGTGCACCCATGTGGCCATCGCCGAGAGCAGCCCACGGCTCCCTCGTGCCTGTCCAGGTCAGCAGTCCCACCCTCCCCAGGGTCACCATCGTGTTCTTACTTGGCATTATTTTCAAGGCATCCTTGTTTTCTAGTCTGTGTACTTACAGCTCTACATTTTCCCCTAAGAACTGCCTTGGCAGTTCTATAAATAGTTTCTATAAATAGAAAAATGCAGGGTTTGTGATGATTTTTATTGAAAAGGTGAACATCTGACCTGTGATTACTGTTGTGGCACTGGCTTTGTTAGAAAAACAACATAGGTTCTGTGGTTACAGCTTTCCTCAAATATGAAGTGTTACAGTCATCTTGTATTCATGCAGCTCTTCATCTTCCTTGGTATCAGCTGGACCTTTCTTCATTCATTCATTTATGCAATCACTGAACAAGTATTTTTTGAGCACCTACTCTGTGTCAGGCACTTTGGATGCCAAACGCATAGCAGTGAATGAAATAACTCAGTCTCTTTCTCGTGGAGCACATGCTCTGATACGTGTTTTTCCTGTTTGACTGTCCTTACCCGTTGTCCCCTTACTCAGACATCCACTTGTCTTTGCCCCTGGTGTAATCTTAAATAAACCCTAAATCAATCCGATTTCTTCCACTGCTTCAGTTTTGAAAGCCCTGCTTTGATAATAGTTGACATTTGGCTTTACTTAGATAATTATTTTTGCTTTTACTAACTTCGTACGATGAAAAGACAAAAGACTCGACTCTAGTGGTTTTTAAGTTAGGAAAGGTCGGTGTTTGCAGGGCTGCAGCGGAACGGCGACGGGGAAGCTTGGCGAGGTGGCACTCGGTGGTGCCGGAGCTGTCACAGCGAGGAGCAGCGCGTGAGCTCGGTTTCCCGCTGGATGCCGCGAGACCTTGCTCCCCACCAGCGAGGCCGTCTGTAGCTCAGAGGGAGGGCTTAGGGATGTGAGGCGCTGTCCACAGTTTCCCTGGGTGACTGTGTTCTGGCAGCTCGGCGGCTCCCAGCGCAGGAGCCTGCTCGCCAGGCCCCAGGCATTGCTGGGCGTTGTTCCGTGTGCTCTGCTCTCCTGTGGAGTGGAGCTCTTGGTTCTGCTGCGGGCCGCAGTCCAGGGAGTGGTGCGTTTTCCTGTGGGAGAAGGAGCTAGAAGACCCGGATGGAGCTTACCCATCGCAGTGGGCTAGGCTGGGAACTTGGGTGCAGGCCAGTGGACCTCAGAAGTCCATCTGCTCATCTTCCTGCCCAACTGATTTGGATTTCTGCTTTTTTAATCCTTTGCAAAATTAATTTGTTTTTAATTTAAAAATCAGCATTTTATTTTAATAAGAGAAAATGGCTTTATTTATTTGGAACAATGCGAAAGGTCCTAGAGATTCGCTTTCGTCTTCTCTCACTTCCCAGAGGAGGGTGCTGAGGAGCAGAGGGTGTGACAGGCACAGCCTGGGGTGGTCTTTGCTTCTGGTCTTGCAGCATCTGTCTGCAGAGCAGGATCTTTGGGGAAGGGGGAGTCACTCAGCTCCTGGGCGCAGCCTGGCCCTGAGCGGAGCTCTCCCGCCAGCAGCACGTCGTCCCCGTTCTCACCCTGGTCCTGCAAGGCAGCCTTTTCACCAGCTGGGACCTCTGTTGAGGATGGAGAAAAATCTACGGTCCTTTTGTTTACCCGTGGCTTCCTGGCCTGTCTGGTGATTATTTCTACTACATTGCAGCTAGTTGATGACAGAGATTGTAAAAGTGAACATAAAAAAAAAATTTCTTAATGGCAATTTATATTATCCATTTTTTATGTGGTTATACTTTGGAATTTAATCTTTGCAGGTAACAATTATGGGATCAGATCTTACTCAGAAGGTCGAATCCTCTTAGAATTCAGGAGCCTCCTCAGTAAGTTTTCTCCATTGTTGTGCTCCTGTTGGGTTTTTAAAAATGGATACATTGTATTTGTTGTCATTTACATTTAGAAGTCAGCTGACTAGACTGATACTAATAGAATCACAACACAGGAGAAACAAAACATCTTTTTATGAATATTGAAGTAACGAACAAAATTAGGGATTGTACCAAAATGCAGAGCAGACAGACAAGGTAGAGGGAATCAATGCTGCTCTTTATGGCTTAAATCTGACCTCTTACCTGAATAATTATTTAAAAATTGTTTTAATAAAGCCTCCCACTCCTATAAATAAGAGTGACTCATCATTGAACCTTTTTTTTTTTTTTGAGTGGCATCATCATAGCTCACTGTAGCCTCAGACTCCTGGGCTGAAGCCATCCTCCTGCCTCAGCCTCCCGAGTAGCTGGGACTATATAGGCTCACGACACCACGCTGGCTAATTTTTCTATTTTTTGTAGAGACAGGGTCTTACCCTTGCTAAGGCTGGTCTCAAACTCCTGGCCTCAAGCGATCCTCCCATCTTGGCCTCCCAAAGTGCTGGGATTACAGGCATGAGCCACTGAGCCCGGCCTCATCATCCACCATTTTTGTATTTTTTACTTCTTTTTCTTGAAGATGGAGCCTAGGTCTTAAAGGTGTCAAAACTAGTATCACATCTCACTTACTGAAGTCAAGAACATCTAGTCCTGTTTCTACAGCCAACCGGGGGATTGATCTGTTACCAGGCCCCTGGAACCCTTCTGATGAGTCTCATATCATCCCCCCACCTCCTGCCCGCCCCCAAATAGTCACACAATAGGCACAGTGAAAACCAGGAAATCAAGGCTCTAAAATAAGCAGTCTGTCAAGGAAGGAAGCAGCAAGGCCACTGCCCATGCTGACTGGGCCTCGCCCGCCTTCACTGGCCCTCGGGAATCTGGAGTCAAGGCATGGCAGCGGCTGGGCTGCGATCTGCCTTTCCTCGCCTGTTCCCAGGGCGCCCGTGAGACTCGGTAGGATCTGGGACTATGGGGACTCCTCTCGCAACTCGGGGCCTGGCCCTTCCAGGTCTGGTTACACTCTCATTGGCAGGTTTCCAGAGCCTCTGCCTGACGTCCCTGGCAGTAGGAGGAGAGGCACCGGACACTGGGTGTGAGCCCTCTGGGCCACACGGCTGCTGTTCTCTGGTCGGGGTTTTTCTGCCCCTTCTTGCATTTCATTCTGTGGTTCTGGAACCAGGCCTTGCCCTGTTCGTGGTGAAGGTTCCGGGTGGAAAGTCGTGAATCTGCTGAGGCCGAGGAGCGGCTGTCTCTGAAGTCTGTGGTTGCGTTTACGCTGTGGTGCTCGCATGGTCACCGGCCCATCTCCCTTCCTCGCCGTGTTCCTTCCTCACTGCGCTTCCCTTGGGAAGAGGCCCTTCAACCGCGGGTCTGGACGAAGCACAGCATGTCTCCTCTGGGGGCCCCTCAGCAGGGGAGGGGTGGGGGTGCTGCCGCCCTGGGATCTCCGGGCAGAGAGGACCCGAAGGCCGATGCTTCAGGGCAGGGGCCCCTCCTGGATTTTTCAAGGACATCCCAGAACTTAATTACTTTGTGTTCTATCTTTGGGCTCCTGTCTCTTATCTGCCCTTTTAAGCACATTAGGATTGGGCTTTGTGACCCTGTATAGCACACAGTGGGTGCTCGGAAAATGTTTGATAAAATTAAATAACTTGCCTTTCATCACTTTGTTTTTTCTGATGGTTTGTTAGTTATTGAGGTTATTCTCAACTCGTGACTCATCTGATTTGTAGGTTAATCTGTTTGTACTTCTTTTATTTATAGAATTTTTTTTTTCTTTGAGACAGAGTCTCACTGTGTTGCCCGGGCTAGGGTGCCGTGGCGTCATCCTAGCTCACAGCAACCTCAAACTCCTGAGCTCAAGCAATCCTCCTGCCTCAGCCTCCCGAGTAGCTGGGACTACAGGCATGTGCCACCATGCCCGGCTAATTTTTTTTTCTATATATTTTTAGTTGTCCAATTAATTTCTTTCTAATTTTAGTAGAGACAGGGTCTCGCTCTTGCTCAGGCTGGTTTCGAACTCCTGAGCTCAAACAATCCACCCGCCTCGGCCTCCCAGAGAGCTAGGATTA
>CAUYSK010061520.1:0-13895 GCA_963575035.1 Avahi laniger | reverse complement strand
ACTGGAATTTGAGTAAAAGTAGTTTATTTAGGAGGTGATCCCACAGAAACAATAATGGAGAAGTGGGGCGCGGTGGCTCACGCCTGTAATCCTAGCACTCTGGGAGGCTGAGGCGGGTGGATTGTTTGAGCTCAGGAGTTCGAAACCAGCCTAAGCAAGAGCGAGACCCCGTCTCTACCAAAAATAGAAAGAAATTAATTGGACAGCTAAAAATATATAGAAAAAAAAAATTAGCCAGGCATGGTAGCACATGCCTGTAGTCCCAGTTACTCAGGAGGCTGAGGCAGGAGGATCGCTTGAGCCCAGGAGTCTGAGGTTGCTGTGAGCTAGGCTGACGCCACGGCACTCACTCTAGCTAGGGCAACAAAGTGAGACTCTGTCTAAAAAAAAAAAAAAAAAAAAAAAATTCCAATTGGAGGGACATCCAACTGTGAATGCAAGCAAAAAATCAAAATATTCAGCAATCCCTGATTAAGTAAGCGCCTAAAATACTGGCACAGACTCAGTGACCTGGAACTTCACATGAAGCATATGGATGTGCTCTGAAAATTGCATTTTAGTCATTTGCGTTCCCACCCCCTAGCACATTCAGCCTTCAGTGGATCTGCTGTTGATGAGAGCACAAACAGGGCCCCGTGCGGTATGTGGAATACAGACACGGCAAGAGAGGTGCACTAGGCCGCGGGACAGCATAAGCAAGGCTCAGGGGCTAGAATGAGCACTGTGCTGCCCGTTCCCACGATGGTCTGTAGAACTATCACAGCCAAATCTGAAAACCATAAGGGCCACTTAGTGACTTGATTAATCAACAATAAAGCTTCAATCTTTAATTACACTCATAACTTAGTGACAGCAATAAAAAATAAAGCATCTGCTGAGGGAAATACCACGCCACATTGCAAAGAAAACAAGGTTTCTGATCCAACCAGGGCATAAGCAATAGCATAAATCTAACAGGAGCACTGGCATCCCAGCTTGATAGGTAAATGTTAACAATAGAAAGGATCATTCACGCTAGAAATAACTTAGTGTCCATGGAGTAGGTATCACAGACAGCCAATTATACACATCTCTTCCCCAAACTGCCTTCAATGACTTCACTTTGACAGCCTAAAAATCAATCATGGTCGGAGTATTTATGCCATGGAAAATGGCAAACACTATAAATTTGGGTTTTTCCCCCAGAAAGCTGGTCACCAAGATACTATATTAGGAATTTTAGAAAAGAGCAAAGGTGGAGACTGGGCATGGTGGCTCATGCTTGTAATCCTAGCACTCTAGGAAGCCAAAGCGGGTGGATTGTTTGAGTTCAGGAGTTCGAGACCAGCCTGAGCAAGAGCGAGACCCCCTCTCTACTAAAAATAGAAATAAATTAGCTGGACAACTAAAAATATATAGAAAAAGTTGGCCAGGCATGGTGGCACGTGCCTGTAATCCCAGCTACTCGGGAGGCTAAGGCAGAAGGATTGCCCGAGCCCAGGAGTTTGAGGTTGCTGTGAGCTACGCTGACGCCACAGCACTCTGGCCAGAGCAACAGAGTGAGACTCTGTATCAAAAAAAAAAAAGAAAAGAAAAAGAAAAGAGCAAAGGGACAATAAGACAAAGAGATGCAAAAACAAATCCGAACTAATATGAAACCTGGAATTTAGAATCTTAACACTTCGGAGGAGTGAGGCTTAGAGCACTGTGGTGTCTTGCCAGCCATACAAGTGGTCTTTGGCAAACATGGACCTAGAATCCAAGCTGGTTTTTATTTTCAAGTTTATAATTCAGTGCTCTTTTAAGGAAAGCAATGTGAGGAATCTCCCTGCTTACCTTTCCTGCATTTTTTTTTTTTTTGAGACAGGGTCTAGCTCTGTGGCCCTAGAGTGCTGTGGCGTCAACTTAGCTTATAGTAACCTCAAACTCCTGGGCTCAGCGATCCTCCTGCCTCAGCCTTCCAAGTAACTGGGACTACAGGCGAGCACCACCACACCTGGCTAATTTTTTCTATTTTTAGTAGAGATAGGGTCTCACTCTTGCTCAGGCTGGTCTCGAACTCCTGACCTCAAGCAATCCTCTCACCTCAGCCTCCCAGAGTGCTAGGATTACAGGCGTGAGCTACCACGCCTGGCCTCCTGCATTTTTATTAACATTTCAGATTCCTGCCCAACCTTGGGAACAAAAATCAAAGTGCCTCTAGGCATACTTATGGATCATCAGCACTAGCTCATGATCTCCAGAACCACACACCAGGGCACTGGGCGTATGAATCTTCTCTTTAGCAAAATGTTCACATGCATGAATGCAAAGTTTTGCTTAAAATCTCAGCAGGTCACAGATCCCCCCGAATAGCCATCCTCCCAGGTTAAGAACCCTTGTCTCAAGAGAGAGAAATTCCACAGCTTTGTCCTAGGTTCCCTCCTCTCATCCCAGCACCCCGAACACACCCAGCCACCCGTAAGAACGCTGTAGGAAGGCAAACAGACATAGCGTAGCTGAATTGTTCTTTGGTCTAAATCAGTGGTTCTCAAACCAGTGATGACTTTACCCACCCAAACATTTGGTAATGTCTGGAGGCATTTTTGGTTGTCACAGTATGGGGAGAGTGCTACTGGCATCTAGTGAGTGGAGGCCAGGGATGGTGCTCAACATCCTACAAAGTACAGGACAGCCCCAAACAACAAATGCACTGTTGAGAAACTCTAGGGTAAATCAATTCCAACTGTTCTTTTTCAACTCACAGATTCCTGGCTTATTCTTTGAATCCTGACTATTTAAATTTCAACTTGAAAAAATCTGAGAGGCTCAAAAGGAAGATAAGGAAGTGCCCCTTTTGGATGAAGGTGACTTTTCCACAGTCTCTGTGTGCTTTCCCAAAGTTATGGTTAAGGCTTTCCTGAGTCCAGAAGGCTCTGACAGGTTAGGAAGGACAACACTGATGCAGCTCTCAGCTGTTTGCTCAATTCACTTTGGTACCAGGCAATGTTTGGATGGGAAGGCAGCATGGTGTAACAGAAAAGATCGTGGGATCAGGGGTCAAATACGCTGAGTAGGGACTCCAGATGTTTAGGAACTATAACCTTGTCTGGGGTACAGCCTCCTCAGACTGTTTTCTCATCTAAAAAATAGAAAATGACCTCTAACCTAATTCCATTACAGGACAGTGAAAAATCAAGTGACAACACCTTATAAACAGTAAACATGATACTTATGTTGGCTGTTAAAGTGTTTAGCACTTTTTTCCCAACCTCTATTATACTTTGGGTTTAATTATCTGGTTATATGTCTATTTCCCTGACTAGACCATTAAGACCCTTGAAGGCAGGGTCGTGATTTATTCACTTTTGTATCTCTCTAGACATCTAGTATTGACCCTGGAGTACTAGAGGTATTCAGTGAAATGGAAATTAAATGAACTAATTGTTTCTACAAAAAGTCTCCTGTTATAGCCAGCAGGCAGCATTTCATATTTTTTCAAAGGAGAGATTCAAAGGCAGTTCTGTCCCTCTGCTCCTGTGCCAAACTGGGCGCCAGGAGATTCAGGGAACACTACAGTAGGAGCTAAGAGCCAGGTATTAGGGTTTTACAGTCAGGCTCTCCTACTTACTAATGGTGTGACCTGACACAAGTTTATGTGTCTCGGTTTTGTCATCTATAAGGCGGGGAAACAATTAGACCCCATCCTAAAATAAGGCAATGTAAAGCATTTAGTATAGTGATGAGCTATACATAAGCATTTCAATAAATGTTAGTTATCAATACTATCACTTATTGCCAATCCTTGGTTTGGCTCCTCAGCTGGAGTCATGGTGATGGAGGCCATGACACCAGTGTAGCACAGGCTTGAGCAAGTGACCGGCTTCAGACTACCGATCTTCCCACGAGGGTGTACTGTCCCTTGACCCTTCTTTTCCCCACTCTTCCCCCGCTCTCTATGCTCCTATAACACTCTCTCTTCTTTTCTTCCTCTCAGGAGCCTTTTGACTCCAGGACTTTCTTCCCAAACAGTTTTTGAGAGAAGATCCTGGGAGGGGGTAGTTTATTTATTATTTACTTTTTTGCATCTGTGCAAGTCACACAGAAAGGGAGGGAGTAGTTAAGAAAAAGCTGGGTCTTCACAGCCAGGGTACCTGGTTTCCCTCTTCAACTCAGCCACTGATTTTTACCCTTCACAAACCACCCTTCCTGAATCTGGCCTCCGTCCCCCCATATCTCCCACCAGCAACAAGAAAAGGTTGTGGACACTCAAAGAAGTATTCTTGAAGTTTTTAAACATCTGAATTTGAATTGCACCCCCCACACTTGCTACTGTCAACCCCCCCCCACCTCCCCTACTATCCACCCATCCCCCAAAGGCATTTATAGTCCCAAACCAGCAGATCATTCAAACTCCTCCTTCTCCAGTATCAGGTGGGTTTTAGTTCTGATCTTTAGCAATTTTTCAAAAAGTGACCTTGAAGACAGGACTCTGTGGAGCAGACAGTTCTCACACATCAAAGAACTGGGTTCTGCCGGGAGACTCCTGCTAGGGTAAGCCCCATAAATAACAACAACAACAGAGCGGCCAGTGTTTGAGGGGTATTAACTAAGTGCCACCCTGTTCTAAGCACTTTAGATATTCTAACCTATTTCATAAAATAACTCCCTGAAGAAGGCACTATTATTATCTCCATTTTACACATGAGGAAGCTGAGGCACGGATGAAATAACTCGCCCAAGGTCACATATCTACTAAAGGGCAGAGCCTGGAGACAAGTCCATGCTCCTGAGCACCGGGTTCCACTGCCTCTCACATACAAGCAGGAAAGCAGCAGCCTGAGGAACGCTGTGCTGCTCAACTCACTGAAAAGCACCTTCCCTCTCAGACTAGCATGACGGTCCGCTAAAACACACTAAGTCAAATCAAGAAAATAACAAAATACCGACAGTCCCTGACATCTGTGCTGTCCTTACAGTTCAGATGAGATTTCCCCCAGCCTTTCTTTTATCTAGTACAATGGGCAGCACTGAGGGGGATACCAAGATAAGAAAACAGTCTCTGCACTCTGGGAGCTTACATACTAATCTTTCAGGTGAACAGACTGGTTTTATGCCACCTAAGTGAAGGGAAGGGTTCTGAGGTGGTAGGGGGCAGACCAGCAGGGGGCAGGGAGAGAAATTCAATAAATGCTACAGGCAGGGAGAGCTAGGGAGCAAGGTTTGGGAGACTGGAGGGGAGGGAGGCCATCTCGCCTGGAAGAAACAGAAAAGGTACCACTGACTTACTGGACCATCTGGGAAAGTCACTTCCCTTCTCTGGTTCAGTTTCTTTCCGTATAAGGAGGGGGAGTGGGAACTGGATGACTGCTGAAATCCTACAGCCACTTGGGTTACAAAACCTAGTGGGCGCCTGTAAATATATCCTGGAACTCTAGGGTTGACTCTGGGTTCCAGATCCACCAAAGGCTAGCTCTGGGCTTCGGGCACGTCACTTCGCCTCTTGGTGCCTCAGTTGCCTCACCTAGAAAATGAGTACGTCATTGACAGTCCTCTGTCCTCCCTCCCGGGTGTGCTGTAAGAATTACGGGGGACAAAAGAGACCAAAGGGCCGAGGGCTGTACGGATGCTGGGCACGGCTGGTCTGACCCCAGGCACCGCCGCCAGGTCGGGCCCACCATATGCTCAGGTGACCCTCTTCCCATGAAGCATCAGGAGTCGCCTCTGCCCAAGTTAGTGACCTCAGCTCGGCCCGAGAGAAAAGTGGGCCGAGCCGGCTGCGACCTTGAGCTGCTGCCTCCGGGGCCCCACGTGCGCTGCTGCTTCTCACCAGTGTTCGGCACCTCCCGATACCAGGCGCGGTAGAGCTCGCGAACCCTCCGCTTGGCCTCGTTCATGTCTCGACTGAAAATGGGCTTCACAGAGGTGCTGGCCGCAGCAGCGACCCGGTGGACGCCGCCCGCCGCCATCTTGCCAGGAAAACCACCTCCCCAACTTCAGCGGCTCCTCAAGCTGTGCGCGGGGCCGAGGCCGAATGTCTTTTCTCATTGGCTAAAATGGAACGCCCCGCCCCTATGCCCTGGGAGAACAGCTCGTGGAGGCTGCGCATGCTCATTTGCAGAAACGCCTCTTGGTCGTGGGTCTGCCTAACTGTCGCTCTGAGGGGCCGGTGGCGCCGTCAGGGGGCGCTCGGGCCACTGGCTGGCTGGGTGCTGGCGCCGGGGTCGCGGAGCGGCTGCTGGGTCTCCCTCGGCGTTCAGCCGTCCGGCTGTCCAACGCCCACGGCGCTCCTGGGTAGCGCCCCAGAGGCCCCGAAGACCTTCCTCGACCAGTTCCTACGCGCGGGCCGTGGGCCCCCGAGGTGACGGCTGAGGCAGATAATGGCGCCTGCGCTGTGGTGGCGCTGGCCCGGCCCCTCGGCGCCCTTTCTGCAGCAACAGTTTGTGTATATGTATATAAATATATATGCCTATAAACCAAGCTCGCTCTTAGCGCTTAAATGTCAAAGCGCTTTCCTGACTTTTAACTTCTTGGCGCTTCTCCAAAACCCCCGTTGGTAGGTTATACCATCAGCCTTTTAGACAAGAACATTTGCATCCCAATTCCTGATTTCTGTGAAAAGCAGCCCAGAATTCTGAAGCTGGAAGGAGCCTTAGATTGTCCGTTCTGGGTATCTCTCGCTTTGCTGGCATTTTCCCACTGAGGTTATCTCCGAACACCAAGGGGAGCCTAGCAGTGTGAGGGCAGAAATAACAGCTAACAACGGGACCAGCCTGCTCAAGATCCTGTACGTAGTCTACCCTCCTAGGTCCGGTGGGTACTGTTAGCACTCCCATTTTACAGGGGAGGACATTGAGGTGGTGCAGAGTCTAGGTCACTTGCCAGATTAGGTCCCGCCCTGCCCTGACTCTTGCCAAGGGCTCGTGGTCTTTTTCTGAAAGTGCAGTTGACAGACACCTTGTTGAGTACCGGCGAAGGGCCAGTGTCGAGGGCTGAGCTTAGCTCTGGGACCCTTGCTTAGCTGAATAACCCCTGCATGGGTTATTGCCCCGCATCTAGCCCAATTTTTCCCGTTTTAAAGGGTGAAAGAATCAGATGTCTTTTTTTCTTCTTTATTATCTTTTAAAATGTATTTCTGTATTTAAATGAGTTATACCAAACGTATATAAATTATAAAGCATAATAACAAATGGAAACTTTTGAATCCCAGTACCAACCAACTTAAGTTGTAATACAGTTAAGGTTTATATAAAGTGTAGGATGTCCTTGGTAGCCACTGTTTTTAGTTTTCTAGATACATTAATTTGTTTAAGCCTCGCAACACACCTGTGAGATAAGTATTGGTAGACCCATTTTACAGATGAGAAAATTGAGACACAGTGAGACTAATTTACTTGACAGTGCTGGCTTGAAATCCAGGCAGCTGGCTCCGGAGTCTGCTCTGCCTCTTACGACATCTTTACAATGATATCCACCTGTGTAATACTAACCTGATCTGTGCCTCTGCCTTCTCCAGCAGTAACCACTATCATGAGTTTAGTGTTTAACATTCCTTTGCATTTAAAAAAAACATGGTCTCTGAAACAATGGACAGACTGGGAGAAAATTTTTGCAAATAATATTAATATATTCCAAAAGGGACTTTGGAAACTCTTACAACTCAATAACAACATAGACAAATAGCCCACTTTTAAAAATGAGCAAAGGTGACAACACCAAATGCTGGTGAAGATGTGGAGCAATAGCAACTCTCATTGCTGTGGGAATGCAAAATGGTACAGCCACTTTGGAAGACAGTTTGGTGGTTTCTTACAAAACTAAACATACTCTTATCATAAGATCCAGCAATTGCACACCTTAGTGTTTACCTAGGTGAGCTGAAAATTACGTCCATATAGAAACCTGCACATGGTTGTTTATAGCAGCTTTATTCATAATTGCCAAAACTTAAAAGCAACCAGGATGTCCATCAGCCGGTGAATGGATAAACTGTGGTATATCCAGACAATGGAATATTATTCAGCGCTAAAAGAATTGAGCTATCAAGCCATGAAAAGATATTGAGGAACCTTAAATGCATATTACCAAGTTAAAGAAGCCAACCTGAAAAAGCTACATGCTGTCTGATTCCAACTATATGACATTCTGGAAAAGGCAAAACTATGGAGACAGTAAAAAAAAATCAGTGGTTTCCAGGGGCTGGGGAAAAGGAGGGATGAACAGGTGGAGCACAGATGATTTTTAGGGCAATGAAACTGCTCTGGGTAATACTATAAATGGGCCGGTCTCAATAGATCATGCCTGTAATCCCAGCTCTTTGCGAGGCTGAGGTGGGAGGATAGCTTGAGGCCAGGAATTCGAGACCAGCCTGGGCAATATTGTAAGGGCCCCATCTCTACAAAAGGAAAAATAAAAAAAAATTATCCAGGTATGGTGGCACATTCCTATAGTCCTAGCTACTCAGCTGGCTGAGGCAGGAGGATCGCTTGAGCCCACGAGTTCAAGGTTACGGTGAGCTGTGGTTGCACCACTGCAGTCCAGCCTGGGTGACAAAGACCCTGTCTCTAAAATAAGTTAATAAATAACTTAAAATGGATACATGTCATTACACATTTGTCAAAACCCATAGGTGTACAACACCAAGTGTGAGTCCTAATTCTATTATCAGCCTAATTCCCAAACTGTGGACTTTGGGTGACAATGGTGTGTCGATATAGCTTCATTGCTTGTAACAAATGAACCGTTCTGATGCTGGGTGTTGATAGGGGGGCTATAAGTGTGTGGGGCTAAGGGCATATGGTAACTCTCCGTACTTTCTGCTCAATTTTGCCATGAACCTGAAACTGCTGTAAAACATAAAGTATTTCTTTAAATGGCAAAGGATTTGAATAACCATTTCTCCAGAGAAAATGTGCAAATGACCAATAAACACATGAAAAGACACTCAACATCATTAGTCACTAGCGAAATGCAGATCAAAGCCACAATGAGATACCATTTCTCACCCACTAGAATGGCTACAATAAAAAAGACAGACAATAAATAGTCAGTGTTGGCAAAGATGCAGAGAAACCAGAACCCTCATACTTTGCTGGTGGGAATGTAAAATGTAGCCATGTGGGAAAACAGCCTGGCGGTTTCTTAAAAAGTTAAACATAGCTGGCCACCATAGCATGCACATGTAGTTCCAGCTTCTTGAGAAGCTGACGTGGGAGGATCCCGAGTCCAGGAGTTTGATACCAGACTGGGCAACATAGTGAGACCCCATATGAAAAAAAAAAGCTAAACATAGACTTGCTATAGGGTCCAGCGATACCAATCCTAGATATCTACCCAGAAGAAATGAAAACATTTCGCCACACAAAGACTTGTATGCAAATGTTTATAGCAGCATTATTGACAATAGCCAAAGAGTGGAAACACCCAAATGGCAATCAACTGATGAGTGGATAAACAAAGTGTGGTATATCCATATAATGGAATACTCTTCAGCCATGATGAACCGTGAAAATATGCTGTGTGAAAGAAGCTAGACGCAAATAACACAGAACATATGATTCCACTTATATGAAGGGTTCAGAAAAGACAAATCTGTGAGACAGAAAGTAGATTAGGGGTTGTCAGAGCCTGAGAGTGGAAATGGGGACTGAATGTAAAGGCACAAGATTTCTTTTTAGGTTGATGGAAATGCTCTAAAATTCGTTTCTAGGATAGTATACAACTTTTTAAATATACTAAAATTTCTTGAATTGTACACTTAAAATGGGTGAAGGACAAATTTTATTGTATGTAAATTATATCACAATAAAGCCCTTGAGGAGGGAAAATGGCCTCTGGTGATTTTTCAAAGGTGTAAAGTCCAGTGGATTTTAGTTAATGATGCCTTCTTGCTCTCATTACTTTAAAAAAGAAAAAAAAATCCCATTTTCCTTACTAAAAACTATGATTTTTGGAAAATTGGGAAAGAAGAGAACAGTACAGAAAATAAATAACCTCCATAGAAATAGAGGCGATGTAGTACATAGTGAAAAGAATTGGGGCTTTATAGTCAGACCATGGCCAGGCATAGTTGTTCTTGTCCGTAATCCCAGTACTTTGGGAGGCTGAAGCGGGAAGATCACTGGAGCCCAGGAATTTGAGACCAGCCTGGGCAACATAGCAAGATGCCTATCTCTACAAAAAAAGTTTAAATTTTTAAACTTTTAAAAAGTTTAAAAGTTTAAATTTCTGGGTATCATGGTGTGCACCTGTAGTCCTAGCTACTTGGGAGGCTGAGACAGGAGGATCACTTGAGCCCAGAAGTTCGAGGTTACAGTGAGCTGTGATGATGCTACTGCACTCCAACCTGGGCTACAGAGCAAGACCCTGTTTCATAAATAAATAAGTAAAGGCAGACTTTGATACCAGTTACAAACTATACGTCAAGTTACCTTTCCTCCATGAACTTCGGTTTCCACATTTGTAAAATGAGAATAATGATGACTACCATACAGCACTGGGAAGATTAAATGAGATAATATATACAATATGAAATGTCTGATTTCTAATCAAAAGTGTAGTTTATTATATCTCAAACAAGAAGCAGTATAATTAATCGAAGAATGCACCTAAACTATCGACACAGTTTTGCCGTCTTAATGGTAGCTTGTTTATGCCAGCAGCAAAGAGGCCTGTGGAGTGAGTGGCGATGAAATCTAGAAAGGTATTTTCCATGGCTTGATGAGAACTGAATATTTTTCTTTGCAAGAAGTGGTCCAAAGCCTGGAAGAAGTGGTAGTCTGTTGGTGCCAGGTCTGGTGGGTACGGTGAATGACAGAGAGTTTCCAAGTCCAGCTTCTGTAGTTTGAGCAGAGTTTGTGCGACATGTGATCAAGCATTGTCTTGCAATCGGGCGATGCCTATTTCCTTAATCCTATCCCATCCTGATTCACCGGGGCCTACCTTTGCAGCCCTGAAGAGAAACTCGATTTTGTTTGGGGGCTCGGTGGTCTTGGGAGAAATTCCTGAGCATTTTCCAAGCTCTTAGTGCTAGCCCACTCCACCCTGAGTCTGGTCTCCAGCTGTCACCAGCAGACCATGCCCTGGCTGAGCCATGTGAGCGGAGGTTCTTTGCCCCACCTGCCTCTGACCTGTTACCGTCTCTGCCAGCTACAAGGCGAGGAAGTGCTGGGATCCGGCCTCTGCCATGCGTTGACTGCTGCTGGTCTTTTCTTCCTAGACTGAAAATGGTGTTTGGTCTGTGCTGCCAGAAAGAGACGTAAAGTTTATGTGGGTCCTATTATCATGTCCAAGAGACCAAGGAGGGGACTCCCCCACTTGACCTAAGCGGAAGGGAAAATAGGGGCTCTCTGTTCCCCTTCCCTCGCTGTTGTAGTGTCTCTGGGACTCAGAGTCAGGGTGAAGGGACAAGGGCTAGAGCGGCAGGAGCTCGGGGAGGTGGCACTGGTGCTGGCAGGTGGCCATTCCTGTGTGTGTGCATGTGTGTGCATGTGCCACCATCCTGCCAGTGCCAAGGTGCCCTGCTTGTCCCTGGGGAGGAGTCCCAGAAGAGGAGGATGGGTCGTGAGATATTATTTCCAATCTGGGTTGTGAGACCTGTCAATCCAGAGTAGGGAGGACTCTGGAGGAAGGGCTGTGGGGAAAGAGCTAATCCAGCACTGAGCAAGCCACTGTGAATCCCCAGCCAAGGCCAGAGCGTGGTCCCTGACGTCTGGCTGGGCTTGCCCTCTGGGCAGGATGGACTCCCGTAAACAGTTACGAAAGGAAAGAAGAAGGGCGGCAGCCAGGGGGTCTTTGGCTGCAAGCCTGTCCTTAGAAGGAGTAGGTGGAGGCGTGAAACCATGCCTGTCAGCGGAGAGCCCGAGCTGAGCCCTGCTGCAGCTGCCGGATTTGTTCATCAACACATGTCGACCGGAGCAGGTTCTGGGCCCTGGAATGGGGAGGAAACCCAGTACCCACCAGTGAGGGCCAGGAGACCTCACACTCAGCAATGTTTCTCTTCCAGACTCTGCAAGTCCCTGTATGCTGTACACATCTTCCTTCTTGCAGGTAAGGGCCTGGGTGCTAGGATTGGTTGGGGATGATGCCAGGACCCAGGAGACTGTTTCTCATCCCAGGAGCACCCCCATCTCCAGCTTCCCACCGGGGCTCTCACAGGCCCCCTCCCAGGGCTGCCATGTACCCGGCTCCCTCAGGACTGGCCACATTGCTCAGTGTCAAGGCTGCCTTTCTTTGTCCTTTCCCTCTGTACTATCATAGTGAAACTGGGGTTTGAACCCATGTCTAACTCCAAAATCCAAGCTTCCCCACTCTCCAAACACAAACAAATCAAAACAGCCACAGAACCTAATAGCGTCCTACAGCAGAGATCAAACATTTGCTTGCGTACCTTTGAAAAACCTCTTACACATTGTAGGTGAATACCTAATATCTTTCACAAGAAGTTTGAATCGTTTTAAAGGATACGATTTCTGGTATATTATAAATAGTGACATTTTGAAATAATTACATCACTCTTTCAAACATTTTAACTTGTCTTTCCTCACCAACCTGCCAGAGTGGGATACTACTATTTCCAAGAGTCTGTGGAGAAAAGAGCCCTTGACTATGAAATCACTGGGGAATCATCACAGGTAGGGACCTCTGTCTGTCAGGCTCTTGAAGCTAGGATAGTCCCACTTGGGCCTGAATAGGGGTCCACTCCTTGACCCCAAATGGTCAACCACATAGATAAACAGATAGATAGATAGATAGATATGAATGTGAGGGCTCTGGAGAAATTATCTACGTCTCTGGCAAAGAGACAGACGGTCCCCTCTCATGGGCTGCCTACATGGTCACCTCAGGTCTCCATGGATAGTGGCCAAGACAAACCCGAGGGAAGAGATGAGTCCCAGTGCATGTGAGCGGCCCTGGAATGTGGTTCAACACTGTGCGAATGGGGTGGAGGCAGCCAGGACGTGTGCCTGAGATTGCACAGCCTCCTTGGTGTCCCAGGTCCAAGAACCTATGGCGAAAGCTCCTACTCTCGGCCCTAGGTCAGAACACAAATGGATGCTGGATGCCCACTAAGGGACATGCAGTGGATGAGGTGCTGCCCATCCGTTATGTCCTTTAAACCTCACAGCAACCCAGCAACTCCCACTTTTTAGGCTCCAAGAGGGATAGTGACTAGATCTGGCCACCC
Source organism: Avahi laniger (assembly GCA_963575035.1). Taxonomy (NCBI): domain Eukaryota; kingdom Metazoa; phylum Chordata; class Mammalia; order Primates; family Indriidae; genus Avahi; species Avahi laniger. Next base: position 751 of record CAUYSK010061520.1, on the reverse strand, counting down.
AACGTGACAGGACAGAGCCACATACTGGTCTCTGGAGGCCTCCTGCTCCCTGTCCAGTGTTATTGGGAAGATGAGGGTCTCATGGGAACAAGGTTGTTTGTGACCTGGCAACACCGAGACGTTGTTGTGGGCTACATCTTATGGGAGTGACTTCAGAGACTGGGGGAGCCCCCAAGAATGCACTGTTGGGAGTTGCCTTGGCTATCACTGAGTTACACTTTGCTTCCTTCCTTTCTTCTAAATTAACCAAATTTCTGTTTTTAAGTTTTATTGGCATCAAAGACATGCATGTACAGCAGGCCCTCAAATAACATCATTTCGTTCAACACTGCTTCATTATAATGTTTTTTTACTTTTTATTTTTTTTTAATTTCAGCATATTACAGGGGTACAAATGTTTAGGTCACGTATATTGCCCTTACCCTACCTGAGTCAGAGGTTCAAGCATGTCCATCCCCCAAACGGTGTGTACTGCACCTTTAGGTGTGTAAATACCCATCCCCTCCGTCCTCCTCCCATCTGCCCAACACTGATGAATGATATTACTATATGTGCACTTAAGTGTTGATCAGTTAATACCAATTTGATGGTGGAGTACATGTGGTGCTTGTTTTTCTATTCTTGGGATACTTCACTTAGTAGAATGGGCTCCAGCTCTATCCAGGATAATACGAGAGGTGCTATATCACCATTGTTTTTTGTGGCTGAGTAGAACTCCATGACATACATACACCACATTTTATTAATCCAC
>CAUYSK010061516.1:0-52269 GCA_963575035.1 Avahi laniger | reverse complement strand
TTAATTTCTTTCTATTTTTGGTAGAGGTGGGGTCTCACTCTTGCTCAGGCTGGTCTCGAACTCCTGAGCTCAGAATGATCCGCCCACCTCGGCCTCCCAGAGAGCTAGGATTACAGGCGTGAGCCACCGCGCCCGGCCTTCTTCTATTTCTTTACCACCTTTTATAGGCCCAAAGGAGTCAACCTTTACTAATTCTTGTCCGCCTTTTCTCTCTTGATCCTAATTTCATGAGGTTTTAGTTTTTACCAACCCACCATTCAAACTCCTCTTATCAAGATCACTAGTTACTGCCCCACTGCTAAATCCAATAATCACTTTTCAGTTCTCAAATTATGTAAGAGTATTTGTCACAGTTGATCACTTTCTCTTTGCTTCACTTAGTGTTTGGGATGCTAATTCCTTTTGACTCTTCTCTGACTTCCTTCTGCATTGGCACTCCTTTTCTCTTTTGCTGGTTCTTCCTTCTCTTTCTGGCTTCTAAATTTTACAGTGACTCAGGGCTCAATCTTAGGCCTTCTCTTTTCTGTGTAGACTTGCCCCATGATTCATACAATCCAATCACAAGGCACTGAATACCACATCTATCTCTGATGACTCCCCATTTTTTATTTTCAGCCTAGGCATTTCCTTGAGTTCTACACTCATACATTCACCTGCCTATTCAAAATCTCCACTTAGTTACAAATAGACGTCCAAAATTTACTGTGTCTGCTATGGACTGAATGCTTAGGTCCCCTAGAAATTTATATGTTAAAATCCTAATCCCCAATGTCATGGTATTTGAAGGTTGAGCCTTTGGTAGGTAATTAGGGTTAGATTAGGTCATGAGGGTGAGGCCTTCATGGTAAGATTAATGCCATTATTAAAAGAGGAAGAGACAAGGTATCTCTCTTTCTGCTTTCAGCCATGCAAGAATACAATGAGAAGATTGTCATCTATAAACCATGAAGAGTGTTCTAAACAGACACTGAAGCCAATAATTCTTTCATCTTGAATGTCCCAGCCTCTAGAACTGTGAGTTATAATTGCTTGTTGTGTAAGTTGCTCAGTCTGTAATTTATTTTATTAGCCAAAACTGACTAAGACAATGTCTAAAACTGACATTTAGATAGCCTAACAAATACTTATTTTTCCTGGTGTCTTCCTGATCTGAATTAATGCCTACTCCATTCTTCTAGGTGCTTGGGCTAAAAAACTTGTTGTCAATCTGACTCTCCTCTTATGCACTATTTGATCCATTACCAAATCCAATCAATCAAAAGTACATCCAGGATTTGATCACTCTTATTACTTCCTCCATAAGCACCCAGCTCCAGGCCACCATTATCTCATACCTGGATAACCTAGCAGCCTACTCTTTGGTCTATCTGCTTTTGCCCTTGTCCTGACCTCTTTGGCTCTTCTCAACACTGTAGTCATAGTGTCCCTTGACAATAAAAGTCAGATAATCCTATTAGTTTGTTTATTCCCTCCAATGGCTTTCCAGCTTCCTTTTCACCTGTAAGGGGCTTAGTGTTTATAGCCTCTCCTCCCACCCCACCTCTCTGATCTCATCTCCTATCCCTTCTTTGCTCACTACTAATATTTTAGTTGTAACAGTCTCTCTACACTTTTTCTTAAATATCCCAAGCATGCTCCCACTTCAGGGCGTTTCCACCTACTATTTTCTCTCTTTTGATGACTGTTCCCCAAAAGTTCACGTGAGTTTCTCTGTTATGTCCTTCAGATCTCTGCAATGTCACTTATTAGACAGGCCTCATTCCTTTACTCTCTGCTTTGTTTTCCTCCACAGCCCCTACCACCACCTTGTACTCTGTACTTCCTCATTTGTTTGTTGTCTGTCTCCCCCTACTGGACTGCTCCATAAAAACAGAGTCTATGTCTTACTCATCACTGTTCATCAGCAGCTATGATGTAATGTCCCACATAGAACTTGCTCAATAAAATATTCACTGAATGAATGAAAAAATTTACCTCCGTTACCATATACATAGGGACTATATTAGCAACTCTTGGATAAATGTAATTTCCCACATTTCATAAAAGGCCCTCCTGTCTTTATTTTTAGCACCCCCCACCTTCCATTTCCACATGCTCAAATCATACCTATATTTCAAGGCTCAATTTACATGCTATATTATATGAAAAGATATTCCCTAGTGAAAGTTATATCGGTCCTTAGAATGTCCATAATACCTTATGGATATGGCACCTTATAAACAACAGAAATTTATTGCTCACCATTCTAGAGGCTGGGAAGACTGAGATCAAACTGTCCACTTGTTTTCTGATTTACAGTCTGCTAGCTGTGTTCTCACATGGTGGAAGGATGAACAAGCTTTCCTGGGCCTATTTTACAAGGGCGCTAATTCCATTTATGAAGACAGAGCCCAAATCACCTCCCAAAATTCCCACGTCCTAATACCTACCAATTCACCTTTATCAGATCATCCTTAGTTATTGTCTTCATAATATTTTTTATCACTATTGGAAATAGTTTTAAATTTATTTACTTGTTAATCACATACATTTTATCTCTTCTTCTCTTTTACATCTTGCCTCCTTTCTTCCCATGCATCCAGGACACAAGATGCACAGAGAACATGAATTTCGTTTGCCTTTTTCATGTCTATGAAAAAACTAAAACTTGGTGATACCTTATAGAAACTAAATAAATGTAAGGCTGGTGGCCGGCAAGCCTCCCCTCCCTGAAGAAATAAGAGAAGCCCACAAATAACTGGCAGGCTCAGCTGAGTTAAAGAATAACCACATCTGGACGTTCACCGGAATAAGAAGAGTTTCGGTCCCTGGGGTCCACAAATACCACCGGCCCCTCCTACTTCTCAACACTCACCCTAAAACTGCAACAAAGAACTCCCCACTTTTCGCTCCAAAATTCTTCGCGCCAGAAAACCCCAGTCCCCCAACTCTAAAACATATATAAGCCCACTCAAAACTCTCGGGCAGCGTGACCTCTCTGGCCCCCTCTCTGGGGACCGTGAATCTCGCCCGAGAGCGCTCAATAAAGCCACATTTTTGGGCCATACTTTGTGTCTGCTGGTGTCTCCGTCACCGGAAAACCTTACAATAAATACTTTTAAATTATTTTAAAAATCCATTGTTTTGCTTGACTTTTCAAATAACCACTATTTTGTTTCATTTATCCTTCATTAATAGCAACATTCCAGAGTCGATTAACTCAACAGGATTTCTTTGTTGCTTCTCCCTTCCCCAAGGTAAACTATACATTCATTTAAAGAAGAAAGCACACTTCCGAAGTGTGCTTGTTTTTAACAAGAGTAGTCCTGAAATTAACTAGCACTAATTCATAAAGTTTCCTCTAGCCTTTCAAGTTTGTGAAAGATAGAACTTAGTTCATGAAATAAGCAGTTATTAATATATTACTACTAATGAAACCATTTTATGTTGATGAAGTCATATAGCATCAATAGTTTCTAAGGAAGAATAGTCTGAAAATAATTCCCCAAATCACTAAGAAAGAGATAGTCCAGGGGGGGAATACAGAGTGATTGCAAATCACTAATATTTAAGAATTTTGGTATTTTGTGGCAAATGTGGTTTTCAATGCTTTTGTATATGTAGATTTATTAAAATCTTCATGAGCCCAACAAAAAAAAAAACCTATATAAACATATAGAATTGACACCATGGAAACAGATACATGCTGAAGTGTTTTGTACTTAGCTGTCTTAATGTTTTTCCGTTGTGGTTGACATTTGCTGAAGACAAATGGAAACATCTTGTTTTAACATGAAACTTTCTGGGTTCTTCCCAAGCAGGAGCAATCTCTTCTTTCTTTTAACCCAAAGCCATCTCTTTCTCTCTCTTTTTTACAATATTTCACTTTCTACTTTGTATTATACTTAGGCTTCAATACTCTTAAAGGATAAAAATTCTTACTAACCTCGGTATTTTTTCAATCACTTCCCATTGCCTTGTATAATTTACAGTACATGGAAGTTATTCAATAAACGCTTGTGGAATATATAAATAATGATATTTGTGTTTACAGTTTCCTTTTACACTTTGAGAGTCAACATTCCTAGGAAAAAATGAAATGACAATAATTAATTTTTTGTTAAATTTATTGCTTCCCCAAAGACAAACTTACATAGAATCACGCAGAACAGGGATTTCTAGTTTCCCAGGAAGCTGAAAGGACTGCCTCGCTCTCTATTTGTATGCTCTGTACAAATACCATGGGTTATTTAGTATCCATTTAATAAACAAATAGTGGAAAATTCATCAAAATATGTAAATCTCATTCTTATAGTCTAGCACAATGTTAAGCAAATGGTTATGATACATACATATTTAGAAGAGTGGAGTTTGGATAGAATTGCATTGTACTCAGGAAGAATGGAGTAAGACTAGATCTAGAGATTGAAAATTTTAGAGTTTGTTCAGAAATGGCAAGTTGGCTGTTCTATTTAGAGATGAGGATGAATAAAGAAAAATAATTCATAGAAAGAAGATACAGACTGAGATAGTCCCTGCACTGTTCGGGTGCGGTTTTGGACTTTATTTGGCAGTCAGTGAAACTTTCGACAGCTTCTGTGCAGGACAGTAACGTGATCAAAGCTGCGCTTTAGAAAGAATAATTAGAAAGTATATGTTTGATAGGTTGGCTAGAGATGACTAAGAAGGATTGAATCATTTTAGAGGCTTCTTCTAGGTTATGTTTTTCTCTGTGGGAAAATATATGAACTAAATTTTAGTTGCTTGTTGACACCTAAGGAGAAAAAGAAGGTCAGATAATGAATGGATCGCAATCGTATAATTTTTCTCTGTGTATTCATGTATATATGTGCTTTTTGTCAGAAATATCATTGACTATTCAGATTTATAGACTAAAGAGTTTGATAGTGTCAATCTGATCATTTAGATCCCAAGTGTAAATATTAAAGTGTTTTTGTTTTACTAGACCATGTGACTCAGAGCCTGGTCACAAAACTTGATTTTAAGTTTCATGTGATTTTTTTTTTAGGAACTTCCATTATAAAGTTACTAATGACAATGATTTAGAATAACTTAACTTAGCATTATGTGACTATGTCAAATGCGATGTTCACCCTCAGAATAAAAGATTTTCACATAATTTGGGGGAAACCTAAATAAAAACAGGCAGCAAGAAGATTTAGGTCATTTTGAATTGTCAACTTCACCATATACAGGATGGTAATATTTAAATACCCTATGAAAGCTTTAATACACTTTATAGAAGGTTGATTTTAATTTATTTTGCATCCCCACAGCAGAGAACACAGACTCTGGAACAAAGAAAAATAGTTCTTATTAAATGCTTATTGAATGGCTAGTACATTCAATTGCTGGACATAAAGCGCGATAGAAACCTTATGAAGAAAGATGCCAAAGGACCAGGGGAGAAGTGACAGGTTTCCTGTTACGTTTGCTAACTTAAACTTTTTTTGGCCCACCAATGTATGTATCAATTATTATTTTTTTCTTTGCTTTTTATTTTAATTTTTTAGCTGGGTGGAGGGGGGTTTGCAGGCCATGTAAATTGTCTTTATATCTCAGATCCCAACTTTTAAAAAATTTTTAATATTTTTAACTATAGTAAAATATATATAACATGAAATTTGCCATTTAACCCTTTTAAGTGTACAGTTAGTTCAGTAGCATTAAGTACATTCATATTATTGCGTAAACATCAGGACCATTCATCTCCAGAAATGTTTCGTCTTCCCTAACTGAAATTTGTATCCATTACATACTAATGTCCCATTTCCTGCTCCACCCCAGCTCCTGGCACCCACCATTCTGCTTGCTTTTTCTACGAATTTAACCACTCTTTGTGCCTCACATAAGTGGAATCATACAGTCTTTGTCCTTTTGTGGCTGACTTATTTCACTTGCCATAGCGTCTTCAAGGTTTTTCCGTGTTGTGGCATGTGTCCGAATTTTCGTCCTTTTTAAGACTGAACAGTATTCCATTGTCTGAATATACCACATTTTGTTTATCCATTTATCCACTGATGGGCACTTGGGTTCCTTCCACCTTTTGGCTACTGCGAATAATGCTGCTATAAACATGAGTGCACAGATATTTGTCAAATCCTTGCTTTCAATTCTTTTGTGTATATACTCAGCAGTGGATGTAGGATGATGTGGAAATTCAATGTTTAATTTTCAAAGAAAGCGCCATACCTGTTCCGCAGCAGCTGTATTATTTTACATTCCCATCAGCAATGCACAGGGCTTTTAATTTCCCCATATCCTCCTCAATATTTGTTGTTTGTTTGTTTATTTATTTTGACAGTCATTTTAATGGGAACGGAGTGTGCTGCTGTGTTTGTTCCAAACTTCCACTCACTGCAGTGCCACCTGTGGCAAGCTGTTAGCTCTCTTGCCTATTATTCAGATTGCCTTATTGATAGTAACTTCTGCAGAATCTTACCCAACATTCCTGGCAGACTCATTTGAGTAAAATGGTAACTAGAGCAAGAGTGGATTTAAGGTTTGACCCCTACCCATATTGTTACTGGACAGGCAAAAGAGTCATAAACACTTGTTACCCTTATTTTCAGTTTTATGAAGATTGCATGGTGTAGTGGAAAGAAAGAAAAACTAGATATCAGAAGTTCTTTCTGATCCTATCTTGAATCTTTTATTCTTTTACCTTGGTCACTTACTCTCTCAGGGTCTCAACTTTTCTTTCTGTAAAATGGGAGTAATAATATATGCTATGCCTGATTTACTTAAAAAAAATCCAACAATGCAAGTGGAAGTATTTTCTAGATGATAAATTTCTGTCAAAAAATAAAATATGGGTGTTTTTCAAGATGGTTGACTAGAGACATCAGATGCCAGTTCTCAGAAAGAACCAAAATTACAGGTGAATAATCATGGCCTGAGTTGAATACTGAAGGAAGAGTGCCAGAGGAAATTCTATCGAGAATCCACAGAAAAAGAAGGAACGAAGAGTTACGCAGAGACTGAACATCGAAGAACTTGGAGTCCCATGGAAAGGGTAGATGGGGATGTTTTTGTTCTCTTCATGCTTGTGGCAGACTGATGGCCTCTGAACTTTCATAAAGCCCCTCTTCCCTCATGAGCCCAAGGGCTCCTATGGGCAGCGATTTGGGAAATTCTTGAGATCTGAATTTCAGGCTGCCAGCTTGCTTAGGGTTGCTTGCCCTCCCCCATGGACCCAAGCTGAGGAGGCAGGTGCCATATTGATTGTGCATACATTGTGGGCCTCTGTCCTGCCCAGGAAATCTCAGTCCTTATGTCTCTGTATCACTGGATTCCCTGAAAATATTCTCCAGCACATACTTGGACAATAGAGGGCACAGGGGCCCATCACGACCCAGAGGAGCTACAGGATTCCCAGAAGTCTAGCCCACAGAGTGGGCTGCTCCTAGGGGATGGGAAAGTGCAGTGTGCCAAAGCACTCCTTGGGACAAAGGAAACCAAAGTTTGCACTCTCCTCTACCCAAGAGCTCCCCACATGTGAACTGGGGGTGACTGTGCTCCCCAAGTGGAGACACAGGTGCAGTGTTGGGCTCTGTTTGGGAGGAGAATGGTTCTGCCCCAGTAGCCAGGCAACACCACTGTCCAGGAATGGATATGGAGAGGGGGACGTCTCCACCCCTCCTCACCCCTCCTATGGCTATTCCTGGGTGGGTTGGCATGGATGCATGGGGGGCAGCCATTCCAGGGATATTAGGGTTATTAGAATATTAGGTCTTAGTCACCATCAAATTGGTATTAAGTGATCAACACATAAGTGCACATATAAGAATAACATCTATTGGATGTTGGGCAGGGGGGAGGGGGAAAGGAGGAGGAGGGGACGGATATATGCATACACAAAGAGTGCAATGCACACCATCCGAAGGATGGACACACTTGAAACTCAGACTTGGGGGGGATGGGGGGGCAAGGGCAACATACGTAACCTAAACATCTGTACCCCCATAATATGCTGAAATTAAAAAAAAAATTAGGTCTTAGTACCATGCAGTACTAAATAATATATACATAATTATATTGCATATACATATATATTATATATACAAATATACATATATATTATTTCATTTCTTTTCATGGTTAAGTAGTACTCCATGGTGTATATATATGATATGTGTGTATATGTGCATGTGTGTGTATATATGTATTTTTATATATTTATATATATATCACATTTTTTTATTCACTCATCAGTTGGTGGGCACTTAGTTTGATTCCAGATCTTTGCAATTGTGAATTTTGCTGTGATAACATTTGGGGCAGGTGTCTTTTTAAAAAAATAAAATGACTTCTTTTCCTTTGGGTAGATAGCCAGTGGTGGGGTTGCTGGATAAAATGGTATGTCTATTTTTAGTTCTTTGGGGAATCTCCATATTGTTTTCCATAGAGGTTGTACTATTAATAGTTTACATTCCCACTAACGGTGTATAAGCATTCCCATTTCACCACAGCAGCTCCAGCATCTATCTTTTTCTTTTGACCTTTTAATAATGACCCTTCTAACAGAGGTAAGGTGGTATCTCATTGTGGTTTTAATTTGCATTTCCCTGATCATTAATGAAGCTGAGCATATTTTCATATTTCTTGGCCATTTGTCTATCTTCTTTTGAAAAAACTCTGTTCATGTATTTTGCCCACTTTTTGATGAGGTCATTTATTTATTTATTTTTTTCCTTGCTGATTTGTTTGAGTTCTTTGTAGATTCTGGATATTAGTCCTTTGTCAGATGTAGAGTTTGTGAATATTTTCTCCCATTTTATAGGTTGTCTATTTACTCTATTAATTATTTCCTTATCTGTGCAGAAACATTTTAGTTTAATTAAGCTCCATTTATTTATTTTTTGTTGTTGCTCTATTTTCGTTTGGGGTCTTAGTCATAAATTCTTTGCTTAGGCCAATGTTCAGGAGAGTTTTTCCTACATTATCTTCTAGAATTGTTATGGCTTCAGGTCTTACATGTAAGTCTTTAATACATCTTAAATTAATTTTTGTTTATGGTAAGAAAGAGGGATAGAGTTTCATTCTTTTGCATGGGGCCAAGTTTTCCAGCATCATTTATTGAATAGTGTGTCTTTTCCCCAGCGTATGTTTTTGTCTGCTTTGTAGAAAAGCAGATTTTTGTTGTCATATGATTCTATTTCTGGGTTCTCTATTCTGTTCCATTGGTCTATGTGTCTAGCTTTATATCAGTATTATGTGGTTTTGATTACAATATCCTTACAGTATAATTTGAAGTCAGATAGTATGATGTCTCCTGATTTGTTTTTTTCACTTAGGAGTGCTTTGTCTAGTTGGTCTCTTTTGTGATTCTATATGAAAGTTAAGATTATTTTCACTAGATCTGTGAAAAGTGATGTTGATATTTTGATGGGAATTGCATTGAATCTGTAAATCACTTTGGGCAGTATGGACATTTTAACCATGTTGATTCTTCCAATCCATGAGCATGAGGTGTTTTCTTTTTGTTTGTGTCATCTATGATTTCTTTCATCAGTGATTTGTAGTTCTTCTTGTAGAGATCTTTCATCTTGTTGGTTAATTATATTTCTAGGTATTTTATTTTCTTTGCAGCTATTGTAAATGATATTAAGTTCTTGATTTGACTCTCACTTTGACTTTTATTAGTTTGTAGAAATGCTTCTGATTTGTTTACACTAATTTATAACCTGACACTTTATTGAATTTATTTATCAATTCTAGGAGTCTTTTGGTGAAGTCTTTAGGGTTTTCTAGATATAAAATCATATCATTGGCAAACAGAGATAGTCTGATCTCTTTTCTGATTTGGATGCCCTTTATTTCTTTTTCTTGTTTGATTGCTTTGGCTAGACCATCTAGTACTATGTTGAATAAAAGTGGTGACAGTGGGCACCCTTGTCTTGTTCCAGTTTTTAGGGGTAATGCTTTCAATTTTCCCCATTCAGTATGATGTTGGCTATAGATTTGTCATACATGGCTACTATTAATTTGAGGTATGTTTCTTCTATTCCTAGTGTGTTGGGTGTTTTTATCATGAAGGGGTGCTGGATTTTATCAAATGCTTTTTCTGCATCTATGGGATGATCTTATGGTCTTTGGTTTTAGTTTTATTTATGTGGTGAATCTCATTTATTGATTTGTGTATATTGAAACATCGTTGCATCCCTAAGAGACCCCCTTCATCTTGGTGTATTATCTTTTTGATGTGCTGTTAGATTTGGTTTGCTCGTATTTCGTTGTGGATTTTTGCATCAATGTTCATCAGGGATATTTGACTGTAGTTTTCTATTTTTTATGTGTCCTTTCTTGGGTTTGGTATCAGAGTCCTACTAGCTTTATAGAATGAATTAAGGAGGATTTCATCTTCTTCAATTTTTGGAACAGTTTCTGTAGGACTGGTACCCATTCTTCTTTGTATGTTTGATAAAATTCAGCTGTGAATTCATTTGATCCTGGACATTTTCTGTTGGAAGACTTTTTTAATACTGTTCCAATCTTGCTACTCTTGATTGGTCTGGTAAGGATTTCTATTCTTCCTGATTCAACCTTGGGTGTGTTTGTAAAAATTTATCCACTTCCCCTAGATTTTTTACTTTGTGTGTGTAGACATTTTCATGGTAGTCTTGGATAATATTTTATATTTCTGTAGTATCAGTCGTAATGTTTCCTTTTTATTTCTTATTGACCTTATTTCAATCCATTCTCTTCTATTTCTGGTTATCTACCTAGTGGTCTATCAATTTTGTTTATCTTTTCAAATAACCAACCTTTTATTTAATTGATATTTTATATTTTTTTTGGTTTCTATTTTGTTTGATTCTGCTCTGATCTTTTTTGTTTCTTTTCTTCTGCTACCTTTGGGTTTGGTTTATTCTTCTCTTTCTAGTTCCTTGAGCTGTGACATTAGGTTGTTATTTTGTCTTTCTGTCTTTTTGGTGTGGGCATTTAGTACTGTGAACTTTCCTCTTGGAAATACTTTTGCTGTATCCTAGAAATTATGGAAGCTTGTGTTGCCTTTGTATTCAATACAAAACATTTTTTGATTTCCATCTTGATCCAACGATCATTCAGCAGCAAGCTGTTTAATTTCCATGTATTTGTGTGGTTTTGAGAGGAACTCATGAAATTGATTTCTAGTTTTATTCCACTCTGGTCTGAGAAGATACATGACATGATTTCTATTTTTCTGAATTTGCTGAGACTTGTTTTGTGTCCTAACATATGATCTATTTTGGAAAATGTCCCATGTGCTAATGAGAAGAATGTATATCCTGCAGGTTTGGGGTAGAATGTTCTATAAATGTCTGGTAGGTCCATTTGTTCTAGAGTCTCATTTAATTCCACTGTTTCTTTATTGATTTTCTGCCTTGATGATCTATCCAGTTCTGTCAATGGAGTGTTGAAGTTCCACCTATTATGATGTTGCTGTTTATTTCTTTCCTTAGATTTAGTAATTTAGTAGAATTTATGTACCTGGGAACTCCTGTGTTAGGAGCATAAATATTTATGATTGTTATCTCTTCTTCTGAATTCATTCCTTTATCATTATATAATGACCATCTTTATCTTTTTGTACTGTTGTTGATTTAAAGTTTCTTTTATCTGATATAAGAATAGGTATTCCTGCTTGCTTTTGGTTTCCATTTGTGTGGTATATTTTTTTTCCACCCCTTTACCTTGAATCTATGAAAATCTTTGCAAGTTAAATAAGTTTCTTAGAGAAAGTATGTATTTGGGTTGTGTTTTTTTAATCCATTCTGCCCATCTGTATCTTTTAAGTGGGGCATTTAGACTATTTACATTCAATGTTAGTATTGACATTAAAATGTGAAATACTGTTCTGGTCATCATGTTGACTGTTACCTAGCTGCTTTATTTTCTTCCTTTTGTTACGGCTTTATGAGAGCTGTGGATTTCAACTTTCAGCTGCTTTACACAAGTGGGTATCGATTTTTCTGTTCTGTGTATGGAGCACTTTTAAGCATTTCTTTAGGGCAGCTCTAGTAGTGACAAATTCCCTTAGCGTTTCCTTGTCTGGGAAAGACTTTATATTTCTTTTGTTTATGAAACTTAGTTTTAGAGGGTACACAATTTTGGTTGGCAGTTATTCTGTTTTACAAAGACTTAAAGTGGGACACCAGTCCCTTCTGGCTTGTAATGTTTCTACTGAGAAGTGTGGTATTATTCTCATGGGTTTTCCTTTGTAAGTTACTTGACATTTTTGTCTCATAGCTTATAGGATTTTCTCCTTTAGTTTGATTTTGGCCGGACTGATGACTTTGTGCCCTGGTGGTGTCGTACTTGCTATGACTCTTCCAGCTATTCAATGACCTTCTTGTATCTGATGTCTAAATCTCTACTGATATCAGGAAAATTTTCTTTCATTATTCCCTTGAATAAGTTTCCTGTGCTTTTTATTTTTCTCCTTAGGGATATCTATGATTCTCATATTTGTTAGCTTTACATAATCCCATATTTCTCAAGAGATTGTTCATTCTTCTTGACTTTTTTCTTTATTTTTGATTGACTGAGTTAATTCAAAAGCCTTTTCTTCAAGCTGTGAAATTTTTCTTCTGCTCTGTCGAGTCTGTCGTTAAGATCCCATTGATCTTACTTGCAATCCGTATTCTGAGCACCTTACCTGGCATTTCAACAATTTCCTTTTTGTGAGACTCTGTTACTGGAGAACTAATGTGATCCTTTGGGAGTGTCAAAACATCCTGTTTTTTCATGGTGCCAGAGTTCTTATGCTGGTTCCTTCTCATCTGGAACTTCTTTTCTTGGCTTAAAACAGACCGCTTTGTAGTACACCTGTTGTCCTCTGATGGGAACTCTGTTGCTGAGTGAGGACAGGGAGAAGGCCCTGGAAGATTGAGCTGGCAGGAAAGGGGTGGATGCATCATAACCTGGAACACTACTGCTCTCCTGAATTTCCCCATTCTCCTGGGATTGCCACAATCTGAGAAGGTGCTGGGGAATTTTTGTGTGGAGGGGTGGGCTGGTCCTCAGACCACTGCTGAAAACTTGGGTGGGGGCAGAGTGTGTCCCTCTGTTGAGATGTTTGGCTGTGGGCTTTTGCTCTACCTGGGTCACCCAGTGACAGTGGCAGTGGTCACTGGGTGGGGCTATTTTGCAGTGGCAGTGGGTGCCAGGGCTGTGGGCGTTCACTCTGCCCAGGTCTGGCTGTTGTGGCGGCAGCAGCATGGGCATTTTCCCCTCCCCAGTCTGTCAGTGGTGGTGCTACCCAGATGGTAGCAGCAGTGACTGTGCTAATCAGACGGTGGTGGCAAGTACTGGGACCCATGGACACATGCTCTGCCCAAGTCCATGGCAGCAGTGGCTGAGCGGAGCTAACTAGGTGGTGGCAGTGGGCAAATGGGCTCTGGGTGCTCGCTCGGCCCAGGTCCTCCAGTAGCGGCGGGGGCATGTGACCCCCAGTCACAGGGCATGGGATAGCCCTTGGCCTCCCCACTTCCTCCCTGGCCTGACAGGGCTGACAGGGAGGAGGCAACGAGGGAGGTGACACCTGGGTAAATGCAACACTTTGGGCCTAGGACCTCAGAATGGCACCAGCCACAGTGTCCAGGGTTCAGAAGCCGGCAGGACCCCACTGTGCTTTCTCTCCAGAGCAATGCCACCCCACAATCTCCAGGCAGCTCCCTGTATCAGTCCAGAGGCCTGCAGTAGTGGAGCGTCCCTCCTGCAGCTCAGATTGCAATGTCCATTGGGGAAGTGTGGAGCACTGGGGGTCTGTCCTCTGTCACTTTCCAACATGTGGGCCATTTCCTTGGGTACCTCTGATCCTGCTGAGTGGGCCACTCCACTACCGTGTCCTTCACTTTGGGTGAACTTCATTACCTGAGTGTTGATTTCCTATGTTCTCTCTTAGGCAACTGATCCAAAGGTAAATATAGCTACTCTCCACTTTAAGTCTCCTCCACGAGAGCAGCTTGTGCAGGCTGATTCTAGTCTGCCATCTTGGCCCCCCACTCCTTTATTTCTCAATAGAAACTACAGAATTACAGTTCTATTCTCTTATTTCCTTAATGGTTATATTTGGGATTTAGCTGTTTTTATCTTATAAGAAACAAATTTAAAATAATCAAAGAAAGATTTTGATGAATATAAATATAATAATGAAATTATTATTAATATTATCATTATTATAGTAGCAATAGCAATTTAAATAGAGTGCCTGTTTTCTTAATCCATACACTTCCTCTGGTTGATCGAATTCATAATTTACTGTGACTATTTTATCTAACATACATATCTTGCTAATTAATGTTTCCAGGAGGTAGTATGTGCTACAGTTTCTAGACTCTTTCTCTCCAACTGGGTGTCTCCAAACAACTTAAACCTAACTACATAAACTGAATTTATTTTATTTTTTTCAAAAGATATTCTTTTACTATATTCCTGAACTTAGTCAATGGTACAGTTGTCCCACTTGTTCAAGTTCCATATCTATGTATCATTTTCAACTTGAGATTCCTCACCATTTGTATTCTGTCAGATATTAAAACTTCTTCATTCTATTCCACGAATATTTATTAAATCTATCATGTCTTTTTTTAATTCATACTACCACTTTGGTTTTTCATGTGCTGTATCCTTTTAACTGATCATTTCCTCCTGGTTTTGACCCTAAATTATTCATCCTCCACTGTCTTGCCAGAATGACCTTTATAAAGTACAAATCTCAGTAGTTTAGACTCTTATATTAATATAAAATGGCTAGAGATATTCATTGCCAAAAGCAATAATCTCCTAAGTAGGGTGTATATACTCCAGGAAATGTATAAGACAAGTTCATTGGGTACTAATATAAATGTGAACATCTAGTATTATTAAATTTTATACTTTTGACTTTTAGAAATTTATATTTTTGTGTATGTTTAGAGCATATAAAATCTGCTAGTCTATCTACCTCTTGATTCTATAAACAAATGCATAAGAACACATATATTGAGGGCATGTGTCAAAAACTTTTTTACTAATAGGTATTTACAATCAAAATAATTTGAAGATCTGACATAGGAAAAATAAAATAAAAACTCATTAGTAGGAACATAAAGCTCTTGCTGACTTGGCCTCTGCCTGACTTTCTATTCTTACCTTCTCTGCAGTGATTAGTTTTTCCTGAAAACAGATACAAAGATAGAATTAGGAGTGGAAAAGGTTTATTGGGAAGTAACATTTGTGAAATGAAAAGAGAAGAAACAGGATTGGGCATGATTCATCCTTGACAATGTCTTTGTCAGCCCAACAGGAGTTAGAGGAGCCCTGTATTTGGAAAAAAGTGACATCCTTTATACCACTGCTTTATTCGTTTATTGGCTGGGGGCCACCTTGAAAAGACCAAGAGGTAGATCCCAAGGGAACAAATGACCGGTAGCTGTAAACTAACCACACTCCTTGCATCTGAAAGGAGACCTGCCTGGCACGTCTCCGTGTGTGTTGCCCACCCTCATCCACTTTAACATTCGCCACCCCAAATATGCACAGTCCCCTCAGTGACTCTTCATGTTTCCTCAGCCTGAAAATGCATGGCCCTCGGGCTCTCACAGCATGCTTTAGTGATTAAACCAGACTGCCTGGATTCAAATCTTAATCACTTCTTAGTTTTTTGAGCTTCGGCAAATTACTAAGCATTTCCATGTATTTACAGATGATTGCTTACACTTTCTCAACTGTAATAACAATAGGGTCTAACTCAGGAAGTTGTCACAGAAGGTTAAATTGTTGATATATTAAAATGTTTTAAACAGTGTGTGCACATAATAGACACTCAGAAAACATTAGGTATCATGAAATCTCATCCTTTATTCAATTAAATTTATAATTAGAATCTCCCTCAAAGTTCCCTTTCAATATCAGGCAAACCACTATTATAACACTTACAAGACAGTATTCTAATTGATTGGCATGTCAATTTTCCACAACTTACTATAAGCTGCTTGAGGGACTAAACGTTGTTTATATTTTGTATATCTCTAGTGTCTACAGCAATGCCTGTTGCAGACAAAGCAGAGAAGGAAGGTAAGAAGGTAGGAAGAAAGGAAAGAAGGAATAAATAAATGGAGGGAGGAAGGAAGGAAAGAAGGCTGGAGGAAGGGAAGAAGGGAGAAAAGAAAGAAAGGAAAAGAAAGAGTAAGAATTAATTACTTATGGGTGTTGCATTAGTTAGCTATTCCTGCCTGTCCAAACACTCAAGGACATAAGTGACTTAAAACAACAGTCATTTATTTTGCTAAAAAACATGCAATTCGGGAAGATATCTTAGGCCTAGCTGTCTCTGCTTTATATAGCATCAGCTAGGTTGGCTACTTTTAAAATGGCTCACTGGTATGTCTGGTAACTTGCTATTGGCCGTCAACTGGGAGCTGATCCAGGAATGGGCTGGGAGCTGAGTTATACTCCTTGCTGATCTTTTCTGCAGACTCATTATACTTTCTTGGACTCAATGTCCCAAGAAAATCAGATGCAAGCTTTATTGCCTCATATGACCTAGCCTTTGAAATCATGTAGTGTTACTTCTGCTGCAGCTATAGAATTGTCCTACATCTCAACGGAAAGAGTTTCAAAGTCACACTGTAAGAAGAGCATGCAGGGTGTGAGTTATCATTGAAGCCATTTTTGGAAAATGCAGTTCACCATAGGTGTGGTGATGATGGTGGTAGCTTCCTGTAATCCATAAAATAACAACAACGACACAAGATAATTGAGTACAATTGCAAAGAAGAATGTGATTAAGTGATGAAATAATCAAAATTTAAAAATGCAATATAGGAAGCAACCTGAATAAAAAATGCCTAGGGATGGAGGTGAGATAGGAACAATCCCTTCCTCTTCCTCATTGAGCACATGAATCCCACCTTGAAGTCGTAAACTGTGTCCATATTAGGTGGCTATAGTGAGTTTTGTTGTTTGGCAGCAAGTAAAAAGAAAAGCATCAAAAATCATGATGATAATGCTAATAATACCTATATTACTTTACAGATTGCTATGTTCATTCTCATATATTTTCTTATCCAAATGTCACGTAAAAATAAATGATTCAGTGAAACCATCCAAAAAAAGAATACCTAAATGTGGGAGAAATAGTTTTATATGTCTATGTAAAAGATAAGGTAAATGAAACTCAGATTGCTAGTTAGCGAAAGAACTAGTCATAGATAAAATATAGTAGATTTCTAATCTGTACTATAGCACTCTTATGTTTATGACTTTCTGTTTATGATTTTAAGCCCCCCAAATCCTGGAACTTTTAGTTTAACTATCTGAGAATAATCAAATGCCTCTGTTCCAATTGTTTCTAACAGTGACCTCCCACATCACAAAATGACTCTGTATTACTGCACTTATTTCATTTGACTCCTGTTACCATTCGTTGCACACATTTGCCTCTTAAATTTGATTGTCAATTCTCTGGCACAGGGATTATTCCCTATCTATCACTGTGTGGTTCCCACGGTGCTGAGTACACCGATCGGCACATATGGTTATTAACTCTATTTGCTAGGAGCTCGAGTTAAAGAGACATTATCAATTAATTTAGTTCATAAGCTTCAGAGGTATAATCCATTTTTAAAACTTAAGTATCTATCACATTTATTTCTCATATATCAGAATAATTATGAGCACAGAATATGTAGCCAAAATGCCTGGGTTCATGTCCAGACTCTGCCACTTACTAGCTGTCGTAGTCTTGGACAAGTTACTAAACATTTTTGGTTAGGTTTTATCACTTGTGAAGAGGAGGTGATAAGAATAACACCTCCTCATAGTTGTAAGATTTAATGGCTTACTATTTGTAAAGCTATTAGAACATTACATGGCAAATGGTTAAACACCACATAAATACATTATAATTATTGGTCTTCCCTTGGCGTCTCTAGAAGAGTCACAGTGCTTCCTATGCAGATTTCATTGATACTTTTTCCACAGCAGGAATGTTGGTTACATACTTGTACTTAACTTTTTGAACATAATCTTAAATACTGGACCTCCTTTTTCTTGATGAATACATATGTTGTTGCTTATAGGGTCTTATTAACAGCAAGGCCTGGTAGATATGTTCATATCTCAATGAAAGGCTGCAAATTGATGGGGACATATTTGCATCAAGATATTGGTTTAAAAACTACTTTGTGGTTAGAAGACATGCTGCTTTCTTCCTGGTAGAGAATAATGACCTTCATGGGACAAATAGTTACCTACATTTTCCACCTTTTGCTGTTTTTGATTGCTTTCCCTTTTGCTCTTTTGCAGAAAGAGTAAGTTTGCAAACTATCTGGCAATAGCAAGGCTTTCTTTCCCTTGTTTAATGGAGTGTTAAACACAGTCTGAGTTGGAGGCTTTGGAAAAAGACAAATTCTCCATACCAACTAAAAAATGAGAGACTGGCTCACCTTTTTGGTGAGGGAAATGATTAACTCATTTATTCAGTCAGTCTTTCAACAAGCATGTTTTGAATGTCTGCTCTGGACTTCTCTTGGATACAGGGATTGCTGAGATAAATAAGAATTATGAAGGCCTTTCTCCTGAAATATTTATTTTAGTGAAGGAAATTTTTTTTATTCTTTCATGTATCCTAATCTAGATGCAAGCAAATGAATGACTTCTACAGTCAGGCCAAACATTTTAGGATTTCGATTTGGCATGAAAATAGAATAGGAAGTTGTGATAGGGCAATTATGTGCTCGGGGGTCAATTACCCCGCATTTACATGGGACTACCTACTTAGGACCAAACACAAATTTATCAGAGTGCCGCAGGACTGCAACAAACCTTAAGAATCCGATCTTAAGTAATTTATTAAAAAATAAAATAAAATAGTAAAATAGAATAAAATAATAAAAATCAGCCCCCTCTCCTTAGAAGGCTAAGATCCTCCCCTTGACTCTTCCACCTGTTCCCTTACCTACCTCCCTTCAGCCCCTTTCACTCCACCGTGCACAGACACACACCATGCAATTTGCTTCACTCCTGGTGAGCAGGCCTGTGACATTCCTGCTCTGCTCCCAGTCTGGAAGGAACTAGACATCATCACTGAAACTGTAACTTGCTAAAAAAGCAATTGGATGTATCAGAGAAAGTAATGTTTATAGTCAGAGGGAACACTGAGCACTGAACAGTTGGAGGGTGAGGCTCCCAAGGGGCAATAGAGTTCTCTAAACTACCTTCTAAGGAGAGTGAGTCCAGGCAACTAAAAGGATTTTGGGCCAGTCAGGGTGGCTCAGGCTTGTAATCCTAGTATTTTAGGAGGCCAAGGTGGAAGGATCACTTGAGGTCAGAAGTTCGAGACCAGCCTGAGCAAGAGCTAGACCCCATCTCTACCAAAAATAGAAAAATTAGCCAGGCATGGTGGCATGGGCCTGTAGTCCCAGCTACTCAGAAGGCTGAGGCAGAAGAATCACACTGAGCCCAGCAGTTCAAGGTTGCAGTGAGCTATAATGAGGACATTGCACTCTACGTAGGGCGACAGAGCAAGACTGTTTCAAAATAAATAAAAACAAAACAAAACAATAAAAATGATGAAAGGATTTGATTGGCTGTGTAGAATATGAAAATCTGGAGACAGACCTAGATTGTTTAGAGTGGTTGGATGCCTCTGTGAGCATCCCTCAGAGAGGACCCAGCTGACTTCTGTAAATAAATCACAGCGGATACCTCTGACTAGCATTTATTACGTAGCAGGAATTGTTCTAAGTTTTTACATGTATTCATCCTTTTAATCCTCACAAAAAAATCTATGAGGTAGTAGCTGTTGTTATAATCCCCACTTTACAGATCAGAAAACTGAGGCCTGTAAAGTTTAAGTAACTTGCTCAAAGTGACATGGCAAGTGAAGGCAAAGTCAGAATTTGAACCTGGGCAATCTGGTCCAGAGGTTGGGCTCTTAATCACTCAGGAAATTGGCTGTAAATGTTGTCAAATATTTAAAGACTGTTATTTTCAAGGGACATCCAACTTATTAGCGTATTCTGAAGATTAACTTCTGTTTATATTTTAAGTGCATATATGCAGGCACTTGCAAAAATGTTAAAGATACTACTCGAATGATCGTTGGTTTAACCCTTCTCATTGTCTTCAATTTTCCTCTCCTGATATATAAACACCGTACTTAGTCATGATAATTTTTCTCAAAATGTAAATCTATCACATTGTTCCTCTTTTTCTAATATATCATTGTCTTTTCATCATTTCTGGGACAAAGTCAAATTTTTGTAACGCTACTTGTGAGACACTTAATGATCTGGTGTTTCTCTACAATCTCGACTTTTTCCACATGCTTTTGTTTCATAGGTATGATAACCTTTTAAACAATTTCTTCAGTCAACATTCACTCAAGTCTGAGCCTTTGTATTCACTGTTTTCTCATCCTAGACTAACTGGTCTTTCATTGTACCCTCCTGTTGATTTCAATCATCTGACTTCTGCTAAGATATCCCAATAATTGTCACTTACTCTGAGAGACTTTTCTTAATCCCTTAACTAAATTTGCTCCCTGCTGTAAAAGCACTCTTTTCTGTCTCTTTTCATTAATAATATTCATTACATCTGGTCAAAATTGCATGTCAAAAGACATGCAATATTAATGTACCCTGAATGTTTTTGAATCCAGAGGGAGTTAAAGTCAGTAGTTATGAATGGACCTTCTCCTATATTGAAAGTATTTATGATTCATTTAAATATGCTTTTATATGCTTTTTGGTTTCTTTTTCTATATATATATATATATATATATATACACTAAAATTTTAACTCATAAAATTGTTTTTGGATATTCAGAAAGCAATAAGCCAAATTCACAAAATCTATTAAAAGGACTCTGAGATTTTTCAAGTTATGAATGGAATAATACTATTACACTCACATAAGTTACCTTAAAAAGGATTTTTAAGAAGGAAATAGGTTTTGTTTTCAATTAAATATTTGGATTCCCTTGAACTGTATCAGCTTAAAGTTCTTATTCTTTTCTATTCCAAAGGCCACTGTCAATGTTTTCATAATCTGTCTATTTAAAATTATTGCCATACCTGGATCAATTTTAAATTATTTTACAAATCAATTCACTACCTTATTTTTAGCATATTTTAATGTAAACATAATTTTAATTTAATGTTTTTTGAATGGCAACTATGCTTATGCTCTGGAAAGACATAGTATCTGTCCTCAAGAAACTAATAATTCAGAAAAATGTATACTTTAAATAAAGAAGGCAAAATGACCAGGGCAGAGAATGATAGGAGTAACACTGACAATGTCCTAGTTCATGTAATTGAAAGTGATAATTAGGTCACACATCTGTATCAAATGTTCATTTGTATCAGTCAGAGTCCAAGGTTAAACTAAGGAAAGATTAATGAAGAGCACATTTATATTATAGTGGTATGTACATGGATAAAACAACCAATAAAGAATGACAGAGTACCCAGATACTAGCAACAGTGGAAAATGTTTTAATCTCTTGGCCTGAAAGTCAAAGGGAGAAAGAGTTTATGCCAGAATCTGGAAAGACAGCAGTGAAAAAAAAGTTTCCTGACAAGAGCTAATAGAGAACTTAGGCACTGCTAAATCATCACCTGGCATGCAGGTGTGGGATGTAGAAGCATGAATACTCACTACAATACATTCTCCTGTACTTTGCTCTTTTGTGGGTACTTCCCATTGGCCCATTCAATAAGAAGCCAGAAGGCAAGGAAATCAAGGACCTATAGTCTGTTGATATCAGCTTCCTAGGGCATATGGCAGGACAAAGAATGGGTTTAGAATAACACATCCTCTTAAGAAAATGACACACACACACACACACACACATTTTACATTTTGCATAAGTATTAGCATTCATGTGAGCACTCAGTCATGTCACTGGAGTAATTAATATATACTTATCCTTGCTGCCGAAATTATTTTTATTCACAGTTAATACATAACTCATGCTATTATAAACTGGTTCAAAATTTTTTAAAAAAACAATTACAGGAATTAGTTGAAATTAAAGCAATACCTGAAGGCATCCATGAGAAATGCATGTATCTTTTAAATTTTATTTTTCATTATTTCATTGTACATATTTAGAGTACACAACATATTCTCATATGCTTGCTCATAGTGAAACGGTTACTACAGTCAAGCAAATTTACACATCCATCACTTCATATAGTTATCTTTTCTGTGTGGTGAGTGCACTTAAAATCTACTCTCTCGACAAATTTTTGGTATACAATGCAAAATTATTAACTGCAGTCCTCAAGCTGTACATTGGCTCTCTAAACTTACTCTTCCTGCATAACTGCAGCTTTGTACCCTTTTACCTACAACTACCCCCTCCTGCCCCTGGTACCTACTGCCATACTCCCTGTCTGCATATTTGAAGTTTGTTTTTGTTTTGTTTTAGATTACACATAAAAATGAGATCATGCATTTGATGATGATGCATTTCTTTGTCTGGCTTATTTCACTCAGCACGATATCCTCCAAGCTCACCTATGTGTTTGCAAATGACAGTATTTCCTTCTTTTTAAAGGTTGAATAGTAATCCATTATGCAGATATACCACAATTTCTTTTTTCTTTCATTCATCAGTGGACACTTAGGTGTTTTCCATATCTTGCCTATTGTGAATAATGGTGCAATCAATAAATAAATAAATATGGGAATAGATATCTCTGTGAGGTTTGGGTTTCATTTTCATTTGCTATACACCCAGAAGAGGGATTGTTGGGTCTTATGGTTGTTCTATTTTTAAGTTTTGAGGAATTTCCATACTGCTTTCCATGCTTGCCATACCAATTTATGCTCTTACCCACAGAGTACAAGTGTTCTTTATTCTCTCTATCTCTGCCAGCACTTGTTATCTCTTGTCTTTTTGATAATAGCCATCTTAACAAGTGTGAGGTGGTGTCGCATTGTGGATTTGATTTACAATTCCCTGGTGAGAGTAATACTAAGCACCTTTCATTCACCTGTGGACATTTTTATATCTTCTTTGGAGAAATGACTATTCGGGTCCTTTATCCATTTTTACCTGAAGTTATTTGGTTTTGTTTGTTTGTTTGCTATTGAGTTGTGTGAATTCATTATGTATTTTGGATATTAACCCTTTTCAGATATATGGTTTTCAAATACTTTTTTCTCAATCCATAAGCTACCTTTTCAAATTATTTATTATTTTCTTTGCTGTACAGAAGCTTTTTAGTTTGATGTAGTCCCATTTGTTTATTTTTGCTTTTGTTGCCTGAGCTTTTGATGTGATACACAAAAAATCATTACTAAGGCTAATGTTAAAGAGCTTTTCCCTGTGTTTCCTCCTAGGAGTTTTACGGCTACACATCTTACATTTAGGTCTTTATTTTGAGTTAGTTTTTGTGTACCATGTAAGATAAGGGTCTAACACTATTCTTATCCATGTGGATTTTCATTTTTTTTCCAAGTACCATTTATTGAAGAGACTATCCTTATCCCCATCGTGTCTTCTTGGTGCTTCTGTCAAAAATTAGTTGACCATACATCCTTGTATTTATTTCTGGGCTCTCTTCTGCTCTATTGGTCTATGTGTTTGTTTTTAACCAAAACCGTACTGTTTCGATTACTAGATAATTTGAAATTAGGAAATGTAATGATTCCAGCTTTGTTTCTACTCAAAATTGCTTTGGCTATTCAACATCTTTTGTGGTTCCATATGAATTTTAGAATAGTTATTTCTATTTCTGTGAAAAATACCATTGGAGTTTTGGTAGGGATTACACTGAATCTGTGCATTACTTTTGGTAACATGGACATTTTTACAATATTAATTCTTCCAATCTCTAAAAATGGGATATCTTTCCATTTTTTATATCTTAATTTATTTTATTCATGTTTTATAATTTTTATGTACATATCTTTTACCTCCTTAGTTGAATTTATTCCTAAGTGTTTGATTCTTTTTGATGGTATTGTAAATGGGATTATTTTCCTGATTTCTTTTTCAGATAGGTTATTATTGGTATAAAGGAATGCAACTGATTTTTGTATGTTGACACTGTATCCTGAAGTTTTACTGAATTCGTATATTAGTTTTAACAACTATTTTTGTGTATGTTTTTAGGGTTTTCT
Source organism: Avahi laniger (assembly GCA_963575035.1). Lineage (NCBI taxonomy): Eukaryota > Metazoa > Chordata > Mammalia > Primates > Indriidae > Avahi > Avahi laniger. The sequence goes on along the minus strand of CAUYSK010061516.1, from coordinate 28,164 downwards.
ATGTATAGGATTATGTCATCTGCAAACAGGGATAATTTTACTTGTTCCCTTTTGATTTAGATGCCTTTTATTTATTTTTCTTGTCTGATTGCTCTTGTTAGTATTTCCAGTACTATATTAAATAGAAGAGGTAAGAATGGGCATCCTTTCCTTGTGTTGGATCTTACAGGAAAAGCTCTCAGTTTTTCTCATTTACTATAATGTTAACTATAAAGATTTTTATAAATTATCTTGAGGAAATTTCCTTCTATACTGAAATTGTTGAGTGTTTTTATCAAGGATGTTACATTTTTTTAAGTGCTTTTTCTGCATCTCTTGACATAATCAGGTAGTTTTATCCTTCATTCTGTTGATATGGCATACCACAGTGATTGATTTACATATGTTAAGCCAAACTTACATCCCAGGAATAATCCCGCTTGGTGATGCTATATAATTTTTTGATATGTTGTTGAATTTGATTCTCTAGTATTTCTTTTAAGAATTTTTGCATCTGTGTTCATCAGAAATCTTAGCCTGTACATTTATTTGTTTTGTGGTGTCTTTATTTGGCTTTGGTATCAAGATGATGTGATCATCTTAAAATAAATTTGGAAGTATTTCCTAAACTTCAGTTTTTTGGAAGAATTTAAGCATTGGTGTTGATTCTTTTTTTGAGTGTTAGAAATCAGCCATGAAGCTATTTGGTTCTGGGATTTTCATTATTGAGAGGTTTTAAATTACTACCTCAATTTTCTCATTTGTTATTGTTTGTTCAGACTATTTTCTCATGATTCAATCTTGTTAGGTTGTATGTTTTTAGACATTTATCCATTTCCTCTAGGTTGTCCTCTAGGTTGTGGTTATATTATTATTCATAACAATTTTTTTTTTATTTCGGAATATTATGGGGGTACAAACATTTTGGTTGCATATAATGCCTTTGCCTCTTCCAAGCCAGGGCTACAAGTGTGAAGATACTATTTCTCTCTTAGGGATCTATTGTAATGTCTTCACTTTCATTTCTGATTGTATCTATTTGAATCTTCTTCCTTTTTTTTATTAGTGTAATGAAAGACTTGTTAATTTTGTTTTTTTTTTAGAGCACCAATTCTTAGTGTGTTTGATAGCCCCCAAATTTATCTATTCTATATTTGATTTATTATGTTTTTATCTTTATTATTTCATTCATTCTGCTAAATTTATGTTTAATTTGTTCTTTTTCTAGTCCATTGAAGTGTACAATTATGTTGTTTAATTGAGATTGTTTTTAATGCAGGTAATTATTACTATCAACCTCCTTCATAGAATTGCTTTTGTTGCATTTCATAGGTTTTGGTATGTTGTGGTTTTATTTCTGTTTGTCTCAAGATATTTTAGAATTTTCTTTTAGATTTCTTCTCTAATTCATTGACTGCTCAGAAGTATTTTGTTTAATTTCTGGAAAATACTATAAAATTTCTAGTATTCCTCTTGTTATTGATTTCTAATTTCATACCATGTGGTTGGAAAAGATAAAGTTGATATAATTTCAGTGTTCTTAAATTTGTTAAGACTTGTTTTGTGGCTTAACATATGATCTGTCCTCGGGAATGTTCCGTGTATACTTGAATGTATATTATGCTGCTTTTGGGTGGAATGTTTCATATATGTCTAAAATGTCCATGTGACCAGTGTTTTCTTATTGATTTTTCCCCTGGATGATCTGTCATCCAGACCAACAATCTATGATTGTTAAAAGTGGGGTATTGAAGTCTTTTACTATTATTATATCAATATCTATTTTTCTTTTCAGATCTATTAATCTTTGCTTTCTATATTTAGGTGTTCTGATGTTAGGTGCATATATATTTACAATTGGTACATCTTCTTGATGAATTGACCCCCTTATCATTATATAATGATCTTCTTTATCTAATCTTACAGTTTTTCACTTAAAGTCCATTTTATTTGATGTTATTATAGCTACTCTTGCTCTCTTTTGGTTTCCATTTATAGAAAATATCTTTTTTCATCCCTTCATTTTTAGCCTATGTGTATCCTTAAAGCTAAAGTGAGTCTCTTGTAGGTAACACACAGCTGGATCTTTTTTAAAAAAAATTCATTCAGCCACTCTATGTCTTTTGATTAAATAATTTAATCTATTTACATTTGAGGTAATTATTGATATAAGGACTTACTATTGCAATTTTTTAATTGTTTTCTGAGTGTTTTGTACTCTGTTTTTCCTCTCTTGCTGCCTTTCTTTATGATTTCTTGATATTTTGTAGTGGTATGCTTTCATTCCTTTCCCTTTATCTTATGTATATCTACTATTCGTTATTTCTTTGTACTTACCATCATGTTTACATAAAACTTCTCATAGGTATAGTAGTCTATTTTGAGTTAATGACAGCTTAATTTCAATCACTTGCAAAAACTCTACACTTTTGCTTCCACCCATACTTTATGTTTTTGTTGTCACAATTTACATCTTTATATACTGTTTGCCCATTAATAAATGCTTGTAGCTATAATTATTTAAAATGTTTTTATCTTTTAACCACTATACTAGAGTTATGTGATTTATACGCCACCATTACAGAATTATAGTATTCAAAATTTGACTTACATTTACCTTTATCAGTGAATTATATAGTTTCACATTTTTAATGTTAGTAATCAGAGTTATTTCATTACCACTTGAAGAACCTCATGTAACATTTCTTGTGAGGCAGGTCTAGCGGTAATGAACTCTCTCATCTTTTGTTTGTCTGGAAAAAGCTTTATTTCTCCTTCATTTCTAAATGACAGCTTTGCCAGATATAGTATTCTTAATCAGCAGTTTTTTTCTTTCAGCACTTTAAATACATTATCCCATTCTCACCTGACCTGCAATGTTTCTGCTGAGAAATCTAGTAAGTCCATGAGGATTCCTTTGTATATGATGTGTTGCTTTTATGTTGCTGCTTTGAAATTTCTCTTTGTCTTTGACTTTTGACTATTTGATTATAATGTGTCTCAGTATGTACCTCTTTGGGTTGAATTTCTTTGGGAACTCTTAAGCTTCATAGATTCGATGTTTATATCTCTTTCTAGATTTAGGAAGTTTTTAGCCATTATTACCTTAAATAAGCTTTCTATTTTCCATCTGTAATGTGTATATTATTTCACTTAATGGTGTCCTTAAGTCCCATAGGCATTTTTCACTTTTTTCTTTTGTCTCTGTCTAAATAATTTTTTAAAATCTGTCTTTAGGTTTGAAGATTATTTCTTCAGCTTTATTGAATTTTCTATTAAAGGTCTCTATAGCATTTTTCATTTTACTTATTCAGCTGCAGAATTTCTATTTGATTCTTTTTTAATTATTTCTATTTATTGATTTTTTTGTTTTATTCATGTATTGTTTTTCATTATATATCCATTATATTTCCATTATATATGTGTTCTCTTGAATTTTACTGAGCTGCTTTAAAAATAATTATTTGAATTCCTTTTTAGGAAATTCATAGATGTCCATTTCTTTGGGTTAGTTATGGAAAAATTATTATGCTCCTGTGATGATGTCATGTTTCCTTTTTCATTTTTTTATGGCCTTATGTCGATGTCTGTGCATGTGATGGCACACCACTGTTGCTTAGGCCTCCAGAGGTGGGTGCATTGCAGCAATGCCACTGGTCCTGGGATGGCAGGACACCACAGCAGCTCAGGCCCCAGGAGGAAGAGTGCAGTACAGTGGTAACTGAAGTCCCTGGAAAGTGGGTGCCATAGCAGCTCAGGTCAGGGCACTGCAGTAGTAAGGCTCTTAGGGATGGCAGGGTACAGCAGCAACTTGGGCCAGAGGTAGCAGGGCACTAGGTGGCCCAGGCCCTCAGGGATGAGGTGTAGTGGCAGCAAATGTCCCAGAGATGGAGGAACACAATGTCTGCTCAGGCCTCAGAGGTGGGGTGCAGTATAGCGGCAACTCTGGTCCCAAAATGGCATGGTACCCTAGCAGCTTGGGTCACTGTAGAGGTGGGTGGAGCAGGACATAGCATTGGCTCCTTCTCTGGAGGGAGTGCAGTGATTTAGTGACTCTCTCGGTTGGGCTTAGTGCCAGAGAAGACTGCAGGAGTCCCCTGTAGCGAAGGCTGAATGTGTCTACAGTGGTGATGAGGGCCATTGGGCTTCTCTGGCTCACCTTTTCCCCACAGGGAGAAATCTCTCCTGGTCCTTAGCTGATCGCAATTGAAGGATGGAGTGTGCAGGCAAGGTGTTTCCTACATATTTCTATGAGGTCATCCTCAGTTATGTACTTCACAAGGCTTCTGCTGCTTTTTGGCTAGGACAATGAGGAGAAATTATAGTATCCAGAACATAGGATTTGAGTTGGTAGAATTTGCATATGCTTTTTAGAATACTTTGAACATTACTATAATTTCTACCATTACCGATTTTATTAGGCTGAGTCATTTGCAATTACTGCTATTTGACCATTTTGACCTACAACTATGGTCATATAGTTCAACTTAATAGATTGAGAGTATTCAATCATATCTAGGATGAGCCATTCTTGGCACAAAGCTTAAGTGATGCAATTTCACAGAAACCCATTGTTCAAAATTTCTATTCTGTTTGTGTCTCTGGAGAGTACTTTTATAGATCGTTAAAAATATCACTTTTTAAAAAACGTATGGATGGTGCCATTTCATGCCAAGAACGCACAGGAACAGAAGGTCATTGATGACATCTTTGGGAACAAATTATTTTAAATTGGTGAAAAACTGTGGCATGTACAGGCTTATTCTTGTCATAATTTTTATTAAAGCTGCTACTATGTATTAGGTGAGTTATGGTAATAGGCATGAATGAACTGAATGATTCTTCAAAGCGAAAGAATATTTATTGATGTTCACTTCTTTATCAACATTCACTTAATTGAAGAAATAAAAATTAAAACTATCCTTAAAACACATTTTGACTTATTTGATTGGTGAAGTTTTGAAAGTTTGATAATATTTATTGAAAAAGTTGTTCTGATCTAAGCAGTTCCACTTGAAGGAATTTATGAAATACATACAATCACAGACAAAGATATATGTGCAAACATGTTCATTATAACAATGTTGGATATTAGAAAAAAACTGAAAACAATGCAAATGCCTTTTGATAGAAAAATGATTTAAAAATTATGGTTTTATGATATCTTGCTGTCTTAAAAAAATGAGATTGATTTATATGCTGACATGGAAGAATAGCCAATATATAGTGAATGATTAAAACAAATTTCAAAAGTGTATGTTCTGACTCTCTTTTCTGTGTTTTTATATAGGTTTCATGTACTTGAATTGATACATAGTTAAGTGGGAGTGAGAGAGAATATCTGGAATAGAATGGCGACCTCAGGGAAGTGGAATTACAAATCCAACTTCTGGTGCTTTACTTGTTATTTTATAACTTTTCCCAGACACTGATAAATATTTTATCACTTTTTGAACTGATTTAAAAATGTATGATATGCATGTCTCTCTTTAACATTAGAATTAAAATGCCAGTTTATTGCTTTGATCTGTTCTTGCTGTATCATTCCTTTCCTTATTCTGAGGTACATTAACCTCAGAGCCAGGAAAGACCAAACTGTTTAAATTGGTGAACAGAAGTCCTGGTAGTAATATTCTAAGAGCTGCAATGACTTGTGAAAAAAAGAGTGATTTAGGGATTTCTGCTTGACCAATGAGATTTCTAGCTTTCTGGGTTACTTTTATTATTGATATCTGATTTGAGCTTTGCCACAATTGATGATTCTGTATAGCTGCATCAAAGATTTGTATTTTTTTTCCAGCTTTCGACAGGCTATTGCTATGAAAAGAAATATGCCTAATTTTTTCTGTAAGGTGAACTTTAGAAAACCAAAGCAATCTTTTCTATATGCCACCAAATCTCCCCCAATCTGAAGACTCTGTTTTGGCAGATGAGCTCGTACAAATTTGCCTCATAAATTCTTAAAAAATGCTTATAATCATGACAGCCACATGGTAAATACTTAAAAATATTATTATTGTTATCATTAGTTGTCGTAATAATAGCATTCACAGATGGGAAAACTGAGCTTCTGAGAGGGAAAATCTCAGAGTGAGTTAGTAACAGAGCCAGGAAAATCACCACAGTATTCCGATTCCCTGTTTCTAGGATTTTCGATCTAAAGGAGTCTATGGAAAGTTGTGTCAGATAGTCAATCAGTCAGTAAGCATCCATTCAGGGTCAGATGCTTTCAGCTTTGTGATATGGACAAAAAGGTGATTGCTGGTTTTCAACAATCATAGAAATTCCTTCTTAAATGAGATCACTTCAAGATGGAGTGACTTCAGCTCCACTGATGTCTCTGACTCTTCTGGGATCAGAGGGCATAGACAAGTAAGTGAATAAAGGTAGCAAAATGGAATATATCGAGCCCGATGAGGCAATACTATGTAAGAAATAGTTAACTAGAAGTTGAAATAGTGGTACCTCTTTCATAAAATGATATTTGACAATAATTCCAAATGCTTTCCAGCAAAAGGATACTTTTTAATTTAAAATATTTTCAAATCCTAAAAAGAAAAAGTTGTGCTTTATGTTTTTATTGATTTTAAAAATATGTAATGGCACACACTGTTATGTGCTATCTATGTGTGTACACATCTATCAACCAGCTAATGCATTACCATTTAGAAAGAAAGGATACTTTGGAAATTGACTGAGTATCAGAATTTTGCTTGATAACAACAAAGCCAGCACAGAGAATATTATATTAAAGGAAGCTATCAATAACACTGTCACCTCATGGGGAAATATTTGTCATGGTTGCATTTCCTGTAACTTGTCACTCTTGATCTCTCTTTTTTTCTAATTATCATGAGACACAGGCTTCTATTATGACAAATGCCCTCTTCCCATCAAGAGTTTGGAGCTTGGAGATAAGAGAAATAAAGTAAATTTTTAGCTTAAACTAACTAACTCAGTATCTATTTAATGAGGACAGAATGTCTTCTATGCTAAAAACTCAAAATAACTAATATACAAATTTATGGCCCAGGGGTAACACAGCAGAGCAATATTTAGAGAAGCAAATTTTATGAGACTGTGAGAGCACCATTATGCAGAAAAGACAAAGAACAAGAGCATAAAAGAGAGATTGACTCAGTCTGATTGGTTTGTGTGTGTGTGTATGTGTATGTATGTGTGTGTTTGTATGTGTGTGTAATCATGCACACACCCACTGACAGCAGGTGCAGAGCATATCCATTAAAATGGGGAAAACAGATGCCCATAATAAGTTAAAACTAGTTCAGTGTGATCTACATGCTAGACCTGAGTCTAAGTAGAAACTAACCACATAAAATGCTTTACCAAAAACCACCTAACTTAACAAATTATTGGCTAACCTTGTGAATTCAGTTAGTAAGAGTTGATGATCTATTAATTCTTAAGTCTAAATAAATAATGTGTTTATCAGTAATCTAATAGGATGCCTTTTTAAATCTATGTATCTATATTCCTGGCCAATATTTTACTATTGTAGCTTCTAAAAAGCAAATTTTAAGAGTGGTATAATTTTTCAGAAGTCAAAATGCAGATATATTTTTCCAGAGTTTGAAGACACTGTTTGTGGAATATTGCATAGGATTTATGATTGTTGTGCAAATAAATGTAGATTTAAAACCTCCCTGTGTTCAGCTGTAAGTAGAAGGAAAAAGATGGTTTTATCAATCTTTCCCACTTTTCTTTCTAATTAACCTACCATGTTTCTTTTTTTCCTGTAACAGGCATTTTTTCCAGTACATTCCACTGGAAATTTATATAGAAAAGAATCATATTGTAACTGAGAACAATTCCCAATTGCGCTGACTTCCTACTAAAGCAGAAAAAGAAACATGTGCTACTCTTGTTATCCAAAATGAATTAATTTTCCAGATCTATCTATGTAGCCAGTGTTTTCATTCAGCACTTCTGACATGAATTTACTTTAACCAGATTTGAAATTTCCTTATTTTTATATATAACATCTTCAGGTGTTGATTACAGCACATAGTTGGATGGAAAATGAAATTGGATGGTTTTGGCCAAGCCAGTTACCTCATAGCACAGACACAAAGTTCAGTTGGTACTGGATCAAGCATACTAAATGGAAAACTTTGCAGTGATTGACAATCTAGTTAGTAGAGAAGTTATGTTTCAGGATCTTAAAGAAAAAGACACTACACATCTCTAAGAAATAGGAAATAATGCTAGAAAAGTACTTAGGTCCAGTCCATCTTTTCGCCAACTAGAATACTTAGCTTCCTAGCAAGGCAAGTGAAAGTTTAATATATCTAGCAATATTGTGGATTATTTGATGCTGTTGATAAGAAACTAGAAAGTACATAGAATATGGTAGCTGAGTTACTGAACAGTCTGTAAATTCTGCCACATTGTAGAGAGATGAAAAAAGTAAGGGTGTCTCTCAAAGGGAACTTTTAACATTATACTTTTTGCTTGACTCATTCTCAACATTTTAATTTAGATCCAAATCATCTCTTACCTGGACTTTTACAACACCCTCAATAATTAGTCGTCCTGCTTCCAACTTCAATGTGTCTCCAATCTGTCACTCACTTTGCCATCTGAGTTATCTCTAAATTATAAATGTTTAAATTACTTCTCTTGTAATTCCCGTGTGACAATCTATTGATTTCTAAAAAAGTGCCATCTACTTTGCATGATCACACATGACCTTCTGTAATTAGTTCCACATCTATATTACTAGTCTATTCTTTCTTCTTTATCCTATCTTCCAGTAATATTTAACTACCTGTCCTTTATCAAATGTTCCATGCAAATGCATGTTTCTAGCTTGTGTATCTACAAAAAAAAATACAGAAAAATGTAAAACATAATATAAAAGAAAAACAACAAACCAACCATTTAAGCTCCCTGACAATGATATAGTATGCATAACATATACATGTTAACATATATATGATTTTATAGAACAAAATATATAGTATCTGTTTGCCCCTTAAGAAAAAAAAATCTTCAGAACAATATCTTTAGCACTTAACATATGCTGCTTTCATTTTTTATTATTTTCTATAATTTTATTTGTGTATTTTTAAACATAAAGTTATAGTTAATTTTATTATTCTTTGATTGAATATTTATTTATTTTAGCCACTAATAATTATTTTGGCTTCCCATTGTTTCTTGGATTTTAAAACATTGCTCTAAATTCACTATTCTTTTTGCTGGAATACTTCTTTCAGTAGTTCTTACAGCAATTATCTGATAATGATAATCATTGTTTTATGGTACGTTCAAAGATAGCATTTTTGGCACTAATTCTTGACTAATTGCTTGTAAGGGACAAAATTAAGGATTTTCAATAGTATTCTCACAACAAGTTAAAAATCTTTCCTCAATAATCTTTTGACACGACTGATAAAAGGGTATGTCATTCGAGATTTGCAATGATGTTCCTCAATGACACTGAGGTTATATTTCTGGAGTGAGTCAAATTTTGTTGTGATTTGTTACCTTTTGTTTTTCATACATTGTTGGATTCTATTTGCTAAAATTATGGTTGGTATTTTTACATGTACATCCTTGACTAGAAACGGGAGGTAATTACCTTTTGCTCTATTGTCAGTTTGGTTTTGTTATGAAGTTTACAATCATTACAAAGGTTTCAAAGTAACAAAGGTTATAATACCTTCACAAAACAATTTGGGAGCTATTCTGTCTTTTTCTGTGATATGTAAATATTGTATAAATTTCAGTTATCTGTTTCTTAAATGATTGGCAGAATTTGCTTATATAATAGGTTATTGCTTCTATTAGGGTTTCTGTTTTTATTTGTCTCTAACTTTAAAAAAAATGATCTCCATTGATATTTTTTTACATTGTGATCATAGTATGTGGTCTGCATGATGCCAATCCTTGCACATTTGTTGAAACTAGTTTTATGACCAAGTACATGGCCTACTTTCCTAAGAATTTCTTATATTTTAATTGACTTTATGTTTTCTAGTTATAGGATTCAGGATTATAAATGTTTCCATTAAATAAATTTTGTTACTTGAATTTTTCAAATTTTACATATTCTTATTTATATTTTTGTCTGTTTAGTGTAATTATGACTGAAAGGATCATATGCTAAAATTTCTTACTAAAATGGTGGTGTTGTTTGTCTACTTCTCTTTGTTAATCTATCAATTTTTATTTTGTATAATTTGAGGCTTTGTTATTAGGTGCATACAAGTTAAAATTGTATGTAATCTTGGTCATCGCTATTTCATCGTCATCATTCATTCATTTATGTTTATTTCTAATAATGCTTTTTTTACCTGAACATCTAAAGTCAATGCTCTGTATCTGTGGATATAAAGGGCTGGCTGTGCCACACTATTTTATAGAAGGGACAATATGATTACCCTTGATATCTGATCAAGTTCCTTAGAGTGTGAAGGTACCATCTCCCAGATGATGTCTGATCACTCTGGTCTGCCTTCGGCAAGAATTATTTTAGGTTAATTTAACCAGAATCCCCCTTACTTCTAATGTTTCCTATTAGTAATTTTTCACACACCAACACCCACGATGTTCCTTGGCTGTAAATGTCCAATTGCCCATGCTGTATTTGGAGTTGAACCCAACTCTCTCTGCCACTGCAAAATCCCACTGCAGGGATCCCTATATCTACCATGACAGTGCTGAATAAAGTCTTCCTTACTGTATTTCAACAAGGTGTCATTGAATAATTCTTTATTTAACATTGCTAACAGCAAAGCAGGATGGGCTGTTTGGTGCACCCTCCAAGTAGCTCCTCAGCCAAAAGGGAGCCTAAGGGATTCAAATTTAATTCTGGTTCAAACTTGTATCCTTTTTTTGGATTGGTGTGGGCCTAAAAGATAAAGATAATTATAACTTGCAATATGCTGCTCACTGAATACCCCTTAGTAGCATACAGGGGCCAAAATGGGTGACACAGTGGGTTTCTGTAAGTTTTATAATAATGCTTTTGTCCCTCTTGCACTTGACCTTTCTAGACAACAAGTTTGGGTATGAGCAGGTGATTATTAACAAAATATTGTGGTACAAAGGCAATATACATAACCTAAACGTTTGTAGCCTGGTAATATTCTGAAATTTAAAAAAATTAAAAATATATATATGTTGTTAGAAATATAGCAATGGGACACACCAATTTGTGACATTGGAGATAAAACAACCCAGGCATCTCTGAGAGGAACACTGCAAAATTCACAGAGGTATAGCAGAAAGAGGTACATTAATTAATTTTTTTTCTTTAAGACTCACCCCCAAAGACTTCCTCATGAAGGAAAGTGCCCTGATATGGCTCTCTCAAACTATTGCAAGAACCTTTTTCAATTGAAAAAGATGGTAAGAAATTTAGTTCTGACTTTAGCTGAAGTGATCTTTTGGGGGCCCATTGTTTTGCCTATCACAATAAGTGAAGAAATTCAAACACAACACAGGACACACTATATGATTCCATATATATGAAGTTCAAGAACAAGCAAAACTAATCTATAATGTTAGAAGCCAGAATAATAATTATCTTAGAAATAGGGCTTTATTGGTTGGGATGGTATTGAGAAAATTTTCTGGGTGATGTAAATTTCTTATATTTGCTTTATTTAAATACAAAATTCAAATATCTGTGTATTTTAAATCTGTGCAAGTTACTCTCAATTAAAGTATTTTTTTTTAAAAAGATCTCTAGGGGGAGATCAGTTTTTTTCTCCTCTTCCACCTAGTGCCAGAGGTGAGAGCTTTAATTTTTTTCTTACTCTTTTCATGTCTTGTGTTAGTTTTTTATTCACCCCTATACTCTGTAAAGACCTTTGGGATCCCAGTTTTAGCAGAGGGATTCCAATTCTGGAGTTTCTCAGACTTCATCTTCTTCCCCGTATAATGTGTAGTCATTAAAGTGCTTTCTTCGCTTTGGTGCAGGTCTGGCAGACAACCTCAGAATCAAGGCTGGCTATGCAACCCTGAGTTTCAAAGGGTTCCTGTTTTATTAATATTTATTTATTTTTGTCATCATATTCCTATTTTCACGTTACTTTAAAATGAATCTTAAAACATATGTTTGTATGTGCGTGTATGAATGTGTATACATTTAAAACACATTTCATCCACCATTATTATAGTTTTACTTAAGAAGATCACTCTGGCTACTTAAATTACTAAATTGTAGGAAAAGAGTGACCCTCCACCTGTATTTTAAACCTTTTGTTTGCAGTCTCATCTTGAGAACAGGGATTTTTTGCTTGTTGTTTTTTTCCCCTTGATCTTTGTACTCGCTGGATCCAGTGTGTGTATTCTGCAGTTGGATTCCTGTGTCCTCATTCCCAGAAACAGACCTAATATTTATAACTGGGGGCACTACTCTCCTGCAGTCAAACTCTGGAAAAGTTTGTTCACTTACTGAATCCCTGGTGGCTTGGCCCAGCTTCTGTGTGTATGGCTTTGCCTACTTTATCTCACCATCTCATTCACACAGTTTTATCAAAGAAGCAGTCACAGCAGTAGTCACAGTTTTTTATAAATCTCTCACAGGTTGGAGCAGTCCATCCTGGCTCCCGATTTAATACAATAAACACGGCTCGTATCATCCGACATGCATGCACACCCTGTAGTACATGAAATTCATTGCCTCAGTCTGTGTCTGGTACTAGCCTAACATTGCTAGTCAACACATTGGATACAGTCTGCAGTTGCCCCTGTAAATTTTTGTTCTGATCAAATAACAAATGTGGTTCTGTCTTAAATTTTATTTTTGAAAGTATATTTTATCTGTCATTGAATTTCTGAGAGAGAAGGAAGCAACTCAAAGCATTATCTGTTGGAGTGCCATCTGAACTAAAATATCTGCCTCTGGAGTTTTGTAACTAATAATCCTTCTGCAAGAAAGTAACAGTAAACCAGCACTTAATCTTCAACACTCAGACTAATTGAGACCTGTTTTGCAAAGTCTTTCTCTCCTTTTCCTAGGAAGATTGAATAAATCTTTCCGTAAAGTCTTCATTGTAGTTTAAACATGGCTCTTTTATAGCTCTTATCATATTGTGCTCTTTTCCCTGTGAGATACTGAGGTTCTTGAGAGTAGGTCTCACATACTATTCAAATCTGAATCATCAATAAATAGCATTGTGTCTGCCAAATTAAGTGCTCAGTGAATTATTAAAGTTAATTAATTAATCACCTTAAATTAATGTCTAGGTCTTTGTAATCTGACTCTACACAAACTCTTCTGCTTTTTTTCCTCCAATATCTTTTGACAACCACTGACTGCATTAACTAAGCTTATTGCTTCATGTTTCCCAAACGTGCTGTGACACGCTGGTTCTTATCTTTGGGCTTTTCTCTTTCTTGGAATGTTGTTCCCCTGCTTTGAAAATTAGTGGGGCATGTGTGGTATATTTAGCAACTCTCTATTTACAGCAGTATTTTTAAATCATAAAATACAATGACCAATGTATATATTTTTAAAAGACATACAAATGAAAAGCCTCAGAGAAATTGTAGGGAAACTTAGGGAAGGTGATTAAAATGTAGGTAACATTAAATACAAGTTCATGTTTCATTCTGATTGCATTGGTCTGAATGTCACTTAGCTGTCTGACATATGCTAGTATTTTAATGGGCAACAAAGAAATAAAACTTATAATGTCAGATGTGCATCTTGCTGTAGTTTGCTTTCCAGAGGTTAGAGGCTAAGGAGTTTATTTGAACTTTGCTGTTGCAAAACCACACAAATATTATGCTGACGTTAGATCCTACAATTTGACCAAAATGTGTATTTAAAGAAACCATGTATATGTTCCATCCAAATATGATACTAGATAAAACAAGTAGCACTAGAGCAAGTTTACATGTGTTTAAAGAGGAAACTATTGCAGTGTTTGGATTTATCCCACACAATTTTCAATTCGCTTTAAAAGTGTGGCAGTATAGAACCAAAAATGGAATTTTGAAAGTCGAATCTGTTATTGATACACATATCTCTGAGTGACAGGCTTCAGAGAAAAAAAGGAATGCTCCTCCTTTTCCTTTAAATACATCATATATGAAATTCAAAGTAGTTAGTCAAATCTATTTCTCTTATTAATTTTATCAGCTAAACATAATGAGAGGCACACAAGAAATAATTTTTTAAAATTTACTTTAAGTTTGATTCCTAACAAATGTCTGAAAACATGAGAAATATGTAAATTAGACATTGAGTTAAAAATACATGTTAATTATAGATGCTTGATAAATATTTATTAATTGGCTATTAATATAATCAAGCAAGTCTGTGTGGATGAATTTAGCACATTAGTTTAAACCTACAGATTCAACTAATTACAGAATATCTGCCTGAATTCAAATTCCAGCTTCATCAATCTTGGCCAGATTACTTAAGTGCTCTCTGTCTCTTATATTTCTGGCAAAAAATTGAAATCTAGCTCTAGTATTTTTAAGTGAATACAGTATAAAATATATAAACTGATTTCATTCTCATATATAATAACACTGTATAGATGCATGTAAATATATATATGACGTTACAGAATGAAATTAGTTAATTTGTATAAATATATACATCTGAGTTTCATAGCATTTACATATAAAACATATATACATATAAAATATATATTAATCCATACATATACCTGTGTGTGTGTGTGTGTGTGTGTGTGTGTATGTATAAGTACAGTGCTTTGAACAGTAAGTACCTGGCTCATGGTAAATAATCTGTGATACTCTATGTTACCAATTATCATCATTAGTATTACCATTACTCCTAGCTAAGGTCACCACCTCTACCTGTGCTTTAATTCACACCCACAGTAGCCTACCCCACTTCATTCTGTCTTCTGTCATTACCAGTTGTCCCCCTCTATTGGATTTTTCTATCAACATCCAAATATGTTGAGATTTTTCTCATCTTAAAAAAATTGGCCGGGCGTGGTGGCTCACGCCTGTAATCCTAGCACTCTGGGAGGCTGAGGCGGGTGGGTCGTTCAAGGTCAGGAGTTTGAGACCAGCCTGAGCAAGACTGAGACTCCGTCTCTACTAAAAATAGAAAGAAATTACTTGGACAGCCAAAAATATATAGAAAAAATTAGCCGGGCATGGTGGCACATGCCTGTAGTCCCAGCTCCTTGGGAGGCTGAGGCAGTAGGATAGCTTGAGCCCAGGAGTTTGAGGTTGCTGTGAATCAGTCTGATGCCACGGCATGCTAGCCCGGGCAACAGAGTGAGACTTTGTCTCAAAAAAAAAAAAAAAATCTACCTTTACACAAAGTGTTGCAGCAATCGGGGACAAGTTTTTTTCCCATAAATGATGTTGGGCCAGTTAGATATTTATATAGAAGTAATCTTGACCTGTTCCTCATCCTAAAATCTTACAAATTCCAAGTGGATTGTAGACATAAATAAGAAAGATAACAGCAATACATATTATAGAGGAACACAGAAGAATATATTCATTACTTTGGAATAGGTTAAGATTTTAAAAATAGAGCACAATAAGACACTCACAAAAGAAAAAATTTGAAAAACTGGACTTTATTAAAATTTAGGACCTCTGTTCATGAAAAGACACTAACCAAAGAAAAGGATTAAATATTTACAACTCATATGACAAAGTTTATATTCAGAATATATGGTGAATGCCTACAATTTAGTGAGAAAAAGGCAACACAACCCAATAAAAATACTGGACAAACACTTCACAGGAGAATATTCTAATAGACACTAATATACTCAACTTCAATAGTAATCAAATAAATAGCAACTAAAATTATAGTGAAATATCACTCCCGACTGCCTAGAATGGCTAAAAATATAAAGACAGACAATAACAACTGTTGGAAAGGATGAGGAACAACTGGAATTCTCATATACTACTTATTGGAGTTGTTACAACTACACTAATAACTCTTTGGCAATACCAACTAAAACTGAACTTATGTATACACCATGTCCCAGGGATTCTAACATACTATTTGACTTACTTATCTGATATGCTCACCTTGTTAATGCTTGTTTCCTCCAACAGAATGTAAGCACCATAAGCATAGAGATTTTTATCTAAGTGTCTAGAACATAGCCTGGCTTATTGTAAATGCTTAAATACATGACTTTCAATTCCTTTAGTAATATTGTAGGGGGCTCCCTGGATGGGAAGCTTTTTATTTGGTACATGTTGTCTTTCATATTTATGATTTTTCTTTTGTGATTTATCAGAACAGAGAGGTTAGTTCTAGCTAAAGACAATATAATAAAGTCATAATAGTATAAAATGAATTACTATAACAGTATATTATAATCCTGATTTAAATAACTTTATTTTCTCAAAATAAAATTGTTCAAACAGCAGTTTTCATCTCTCAAGTCTTTTAAAATCACTCTGGGTCAAATTTTATTTTTGTGGTATCTCAGTAATGTACAGGGACAGTGAAATTTGTTTATTATTTAATATGACTGTGATTTATGTAATTGGTTCTCGAGAAATTTAAAACTTGAGTAAGGTTAAATTTTTATAAGTATGGCACTGAACAGATTTATCTAGGTAGCTAGCTATTTATTTATATTTGGACCCTCAGAGAAAACAATGCTAAAACTGTAGAAGGAGAGATATATATCAGAAATAAAAAGCCCTAAAGCAATTAAATCCTAAAATAGACTTTTGTTATGGGTATGAAAGTTTCCTTGAGGATGTTTTTAAAAAAGAAAACAGCAAACACCAAATATTTTTAGAATAACAGCAATATAGAAGGCTTGAAATTTAAATTTGAATATTTGTTTTCTAGATTAGAGTTAGAAAATATGAATTTTGGAGTTTCTTTGGCTTAGCATTTTATTTTATATGACATAGTACTTTACGTAAGTATGACATGTGACAGTACTTTATGTAAGTTGAGTAAAAAATAATTTATCTCAACAGTTTTTATATGCTAATACAAATGTTTAATACTTTTTCAGATTTTGGAATTATCTCAAATGCAAGTGTGTTCAGTATTACCTTAATCATTATTTTAATTTTGATGTATAAGTGAAAATATTTGAAGATGTGATTACATGCAATAATTTGCTAATCCTAACTTCAGCAAAATGTTTGCCAGCCATGTGAAGTAAACATAATCAGTAAACAAATATACTCATTATTGAGAGACATTATGATACATGCTATTTATTTCTTTTTAAAACTTAATTTCTTTATCTAGAATATATGGAAAATGGCAATACCTGTCTTATAGTATAGTTATGATGATTAAATAAGATAATATTAGTATAATATTTAGGTCCAATACATCATAAGCACACAATAAATGTTAGCTATCATTATGGTTATAATTATTTATAGTTGTTATTTTAAATTCTTCTCTTAATGACCATAGCAACACCTTTCTGTGCATATATCTGGTTATATTTTGCAAAGGAAAATTCATAAAAGAATGTAATTATCTTATTTCAATAAACTTTTACTGATCATTCTAAAACCCACTGAGAATACAAGTATAAAAAAATGTGATTTCCTTCACCCCGGGGGGAAAATATCGATTTTGTTCTAATATGTAGTGATTTTAAAATATTTGCCTAAAAGTTGTTTTCAAAGTATTAGACTGAAGTAACTAGAAATTAAATTGAGGCCACACAATAGAAAAAATATTCGTTATCTAGGAGTTTAGATAATATGATTTTTTTAAGGTCAAACTTTGAAAGCAAACAAAAATCTTAAGGACATTGTGGATATAAGCATAAACTTTAGAAGGTTTTATACGTAACAAATGTACCTCTATTTATGGCAAAAATGACCACATAATGTTTAACAAACAAAACAACCTAAGCAATATAGTATTACTGGCAAATACAAAATTTTATTCACTCATGAATTTCTTTCACAGTAGCTACAGGATATTTAACTATTTGAGACCAAAAACAAGCAAGCATAACAAAGTCATTTGAAAACTGCCTTTGATTCACTTGTTTTAAAAGCAAAAGCTCCCTTCACTCTTACTTTCACTAATTTGCATTAGTTTAAACTGAAGAGAAAGTAGTTACAATGATTCAGTATAATCTGATCTATAACAGGCCTCCTACTTTCCAGGGGGAATAAGATATGAGCCTATCATAAATAAAACTGATGGACATAGCTGCAGCTCCTTAGCAATTAGTGGGGATGGGAACAGGGAGGGGAATTATTTGTACAGAAATCAATTTTATTTTTCAAACCTGTATTTATGATTTTGAAAGGAGCCAAGAAGAGAAAAAAAATTTAAATAGTTATTAGGGGTTTTATGGAAACTCAATAAATGAATGGTTACAATGGGAAGCCAAATGTAAGTATAAGAAAAGATAATTTAGCACAGGTGGGAAACCTTCAGATCATGAAATAACGTATTTAAAAATGAAGACATCAGTTCTTGAAAAACAATGGCAAAGCCAATCAAAAATGATTGCCCCATTGTGTGCCTCTTCAGGGCTTTAGGGCACTCTTCTCTATTGGCTTTTTGAGTCTTTAGCTTGACATTTAACTTCATAGACAGTATAGAAGAAATGTTTTACTTCTTATATATATTCTATGTTTTACTTTTTTCATTGAACAAAGGTTTAAAATCTTAAATATTCAGACAGCTCCTTCTCTTTGTAAATTAAATTCTAATAATGTATAACCCTTTTTGTTTGATTTACTTAAATAAGATATTTATTTAGTATCTGTTATGTGACAGTCACTATATTAAGGTGCTGTGAAAAAATGGAGTAATGAGATATAGTTACTGTCCTGAGAGACATTCACAACCAAGAAGAAAGAATGGCTATAAAGATTAATTACATACAAATAAATATCTAAATATACATACACAGAAATACACGAATATATGTATACTCAAGATAAAGATGAATGGAAAAAAAAGAAAATATTGAATTAGAAAACAAAGTTATTAAGGAATAAAACTTTAAACAGTGTCCTCCAACTCATAGAAAGAAACTGAAAGAAACAGCTAGAATTCTGGGGACTTCTGGCAGACTATGGGAACAAGAGGAGATGTTATTATTAAGTTGGGGCAGTAAAAGGTGTAAGGGATGAAAGGGTGGTCAGTACTGGGTGGAAAATTATTTGAAAGATGCATATGACTCAGTAGCAAATGAAAGAAGAAAAGAATCTTCTTATAAATAGGATAGCATGAAAAGAACATGATTTCAAAAATCTAACATTGTACAATTCTTTGCATTTTAAAAACTTCAAAAAATGCAAGAAAACACTAATAGAGGAGGAATTGAACATTTTAAAAAGTTGCATGGTTTCAAAAATAATCTCTTTTTTTTTTTCAGAGTAAATACCTGTAGACTGGAACAAAGCTTCCCCCAGCATTTGCAGGCCCTGGGGTAAAAGTATAAATGGAGGTCTACGTACCATATAGGGAAATGTTCCCTTACCCTTACCTAGAAAGCCAGGTTCAGGCTTAGAATGGTCCAATTACTAGAAAGGGTGTGATACCTGAAGAACTGCCCATGGTCCCTGGATAGCAGATTATTCCGTTCTTTCTCTGCCCCTAATTCCATTGATCTGTAATGTGAAAGGCTGAGTACAAATGTGGACATCCTATACCACACATCTAAGCTCTCTGTCTCTATGCTCACAAAGAGGCATCCGGTGGTATGATCCACCTTTGGGAGGAACGTCTAGGGAAGAGGCTCATGTGAGCTCAGGCAGTTTGAACAAAGAATTCTAAGGTCTTGAGTGTCCACGCCATGTTCTAGATATTGGAGTGTAGTTCTGGTTAGACATGTCTCCTAGGTCCCTCAGTTTCCTCATCCTGTGGGAGGGGCAAGGCTGAGGAAGGCCAGAGTGAGGACCTTTAAAGCAGTGCTACTCAAAGTATCATCTTCCAGCTGACTCCATGAACTACTTATTACTAGTCCCTGATGAGATACGGAACCTCACCAGAATGTAAATAAAGTACATGGTTAAGAACCTGTTTAATTCACACCTGTAATCCTAGCACTCTGGGAGGCCGAGGCGGGTGGATCGCTTGATGTCAGGAGTTCGAGACCAGCCTGAGCAAGAGCGAGACCCCTGTCTCTACCAAAATTAGAAAGAAATTAGCTGGACAACTAAAAACATATATATAAAAATTAGCCGGACATGGTGGCACATGTAGTCCCAGCTACTCGGGAGGTTAAGGCAGAAGGATTGCTTGAGCCCAGGAGTTTGAGGTTACTGTGAGCTATGATGGTGCCATGGCACTCTACCCTGGGCAACAGACTGAGACTCTGTCACAAAAAAAAAAAAAAAAAAAAGAACCTGTTTATTTTAGCAGACATTTTTCTTTTTCCCTTAGGATGACTTGCTGAAGAAAGCAATATAAGTCCATCTTGTGATGTAAACTCTTTATCTTGTCATAGACCCATTCATGAAGTGGTACTGCTCTAAAGCATGAAGCTAAAATTGGGGCCACTCTTGACCAAGTTTAGAGATTAAAGTTACAAGAGACGGATAAAAGAAAACAAACTGATTTATTTTATGCACAACATATTCCCAAGAGTCTCTCCACTGTTTAAGACAGTGCTGTCAGACGCAAAGATAAGTCACTACTTAGTCCACATTATATTCTTCCTAGTAACAACATGAATTTAATTGGATTTAAAATACAAAATGGAAGACTCTGATTACTAAATAATTGTTTTAATCCATAAAGTAAGATATTATTTTTTCAATGAGTCCTAACCTTATATTGTTTTTTTCCAAGACTAGTGCTACTGGTCATAATTAAACTCAGCAGTTATATGAAAAGAATTTTGGCAATCTAACTGTAAAAAGAAAGACATAAGAAAAATTAAAGTTTTCAATTCACTCTCAATAACCTGCAACAGAATGAAAAAAAAAAAAGATGAGTTACAAGGATACCACAGACACTGCATGAACTTTGCAATTGGAAGTTTTTATTTCAGTACCATAGAAAAAATCAGGTTGGAGTTATAATAGATGTTCTAAGCTTCTCTACTTTAAAGAGATCAGAAATATTAACAGTAAAATTAGTAAAGTTGGTTAATTAGGAATTATATTGTAATAACTAAGGAGTTTTTCCCTTAGGAATCACCCTATGGGAAGATGTTTAATAGTTTTCTCTTTGTTTTAACAGATTTAACTACCTCACCGAGAGGATGGTTATCAAAAAAAAAAAAAAAAAAAACAACTTTAACTTCAAAAATATTTCCTTGGACAAAAAATCAGCAATGATAATTATTTAATGTCTGAAATTACCATGTAATTTGATTAGAAATTGAATTTAATTCTTACACTTTATTTTGCACAACCTTTAGAATACAGTTTTTGTAGCAGAAATATTATTGAAATGTTAAGTTAATACAATATTATTAGAAAAGAGAAATCCATTAGCAGAATGGATATAAAAAGATCATCTCAAAAGAAGTTAATTTGTGCTCAACAGATGTAAGATAGAATTTCATTCTTACATGGGCTCAAGAGTACAGATTCAGGAAAGAGCAATTGGGATCTCTTTAAATCCAATTTCCAGCTTCTGGCTCTAAAGCTCATTTGGCTCCAAGGATCATCCAGATGTTCAGGTTCATTTTAGGTTAAAACTGAATTGAATCTAATAATGGAATTCAGGCATGCCCCAACTAGAAGAGGTCATGCAGAATGGCTTGTTGATCACTTTCTTTTTATAGATATAGAAACTGAGTTCTGGAGAGGATAAACAATTTTTCAAGACCCAAAGCAACACAAAATCATGATTTTTTTCTGAAATCAAAAGCACCCTCTACTACCGCCTAAAACTGACTTTACCAATTACCTTCCTTAGCCACCCAAGCTTACTAACAATAACTTGTGATTGAACAAGAAGCTCGTTCTGTCTAGTGTGGCTCATCCTGCCAACTTTTGATACATAGCTACATTATTTATCTATTCATTCAGCCTAATATATGCTGAGTAATTTCTATATGCAAAACACAGCTGGGAATGATGAATCACAGAGAGACGATTCAAACATGTTGAGTACCCTTACTGCAATCAAAAGCTCATCATGCAGTATGGTTGGTAACAAATAGACACAGATATCAAATGTGATATTTATTCTAATACAAAATTCGCTACATTCCTTGAGAGATCAGTTTGCAGGTAATTAGAGGAAGTAAAGAGCACATCCCAAGGGGAGTGAGGATTAAGCAAAACTTCAAAAACAAAAGTGTGACTGGCTTCAAAAGGTTTTCCTGAGAAGGAATGGAAATGGTGGCAAGTCACAAGGGAAGTTGGCAGCTGAAGGATGTAGCAGAAGTGATCATAGAATGCAGATACCACAGCATGGCTCAGAAGGGACATTGATAAAGAACTCAACCAAGAGAAGGAAAAGGAAAGTAACCAGTTCACCACAGCTACAATCCAAGAGTGTCTGAGATGAAATAGTGTAAGAGTAAAGAGCTTCTTGCTCCAAACAGTATTTGCTAGGAAATGCCTGGCATGCTCCTTTCTAACTGCTATACTCTATTCTAGGTATGTATTTTTGAAATGGGGACGAAGCATTCAGTGATTATCACAAAGGCCAATTCTTCTATTTTCTATCTGACAAAGGTCACACTGTACCACACCTATCAAATCCATCCAGTAATGAATATAAGCAGGTCCCGCTTGGGTCTTGTTTTATTGAGATTTGGTTTTTTGATGAGGTTATGAAAGAATTTCATTATAATATGATTTTGAAGAATAAGCCCTAAAAATAGCAATAGTCTATTGCATGATCTTATGTGTTTATATTAATTATAGAAAAATTTTGAAAATATATAGAAAAGAATAAAAATAATAATCACCCATAATTCACCTATAGGGACCCAAGTAATCATTGCTAAAATTTAGGATATTATGTGTAAGTATACACACACACACATTCATATATAAAATAAATATGTATAGGAAGTAGCTAAATAGTCACTTTTAGAAAATGATATTATTTTATTCTTTGCCTTGGAAAACCAAGAAAATAAACCTCATTAGTAACTAAAGACATACATTAAAAAATCAGAAACTATTTTTATTTAGCAAATAGAAATGACTAATGATTAATGATAATATCCAATGTTGGCAAAGGTTTAAAGACATGGCAAACATTGTTGGTAGAAATGTAATTGTCTTAACACTTTGTAGAGCAATCTGGCTATATATGTCAAAGCTTTTGAGATAATTTTTGCTCTTACGTAGGAATGTATAGAAAGGAAGGGACATAAATATGCACAAAGCTTTATGCATAAGCATATTCATTAAAGTAACATTTCAAATAAATAATTTGAAATGGCATAACATTGAATATTTTTAAATGATAATATAGCTATATGACATAATAAGATGCAGCTACAGAAGATCATGAAATAGAATATTATTTAATTGTGTGGTAAAATACACATAAAATATGTTGAATTTTAAAAATTCTAGAGCTGCTGTGTGTTTGAGAGAGAGAGTGAGGAGAGATTTACATCAAATCTTTTATGATACCAACATTATTTGGTCATGATACACTTTTGTTAAAATGAGAATTGAAGTTTTATATGAAAAAATTTCCATAAAAAAGTTTGTAAAGATGTTCTGAGATCATAATATACTTTTAATCACACAGCAAGGGTTCAAATCAACCCTTTTAATTAAATTAAATGAAAAATAATAAAAGAAATAAAACTACTGATCTGAATGCCCTGGATAGGGATATCCCTTGGCGTTTATGTAGCAAATCGGCCACTATATATGAATGTTTTGTATCTCTTGAATTAATAGATTTCAACCTTGATGACTTAAACTCTTATTGTGATGATTGCCAGAACTAACACAATCCAAGAATTCTCAAAAGAATGAATAAATAACATGATTACGTGTATATAATCCATAGTTATAAATGTACTTAGATCCTATTGAAATTAACAAAACACAAATTCATTTAAAAGAGTAATTGAATTCATAGCGGTAATTTATCTTTTTACACTCTTCCATCGGTAAGATAAAGTACAACTTTTAGTAATGTGGGTAAACTACAGTTTGCTCTAAAACTACTCTTGAAGGAGAAGAAAAGAGTGAATATTTTTGTCTACTATTTTCTTCTAGTGTGTGTGTGTATGTGTGTTTATATCCATGTCTAATGGTGGTTGAGCTATTTCCCATACTTTGAATCTGGTTTGGACCTTCTACTTGTGTTCACAAATAGAATATGAAGGAATCATTTTGGGACTTCTGACCCTGGGTCTTAAGAGTTGTTGGATCTGCTTTTGCTCAGGGGGAACCCACACACTATATAAGATGGTCGAGTTACACATGTGAACCGAGAGAAAGGGCATATGAAGGAGAATTGAGCTCCAGGCATACACAGGAGCCCAGTCCATACCAAAAGAAGAGATAGGTCCATTCATACCCTCTCCAGCCATTCAAACCATCCCAGCTGAGGAGCCAGCCACGTGAGTGAGGCAATCTTGAACAATTTATCTGAGCAGAATACAACTGAAGAAGAATCTGTCATCAGGTGAAAAGATAAGCTGTCCTCAATGAGCATACTCAAATTTCTGACCCACAGAGAGTACATTTGATTGCTATTTTTAAGCCAATGTTTTTCTCGCCTTTATTGAGGTATAGCTGACAAATAAAATTTGTATATATTTAAGGCATACAACATGTTGCTTTGACATGTATATACATTATGAAATGATTACCACAATGTAGGTAATTAACTTATCCATCCCCTCATGTACTTATCTCTGTTTTGTGTATGTTGGTGAGAATACTTAAGATCTACTTTCTTAGAAAATTTTGAGTATACAATATGTTATCATTAACTATAGTCATCATGATGTACATTAGATCTCCAGAACTTATTGATCTTATAACTGAAAGTTTGTACCCTTTGACCAGCATCTCCCCATTTCTCCCACCCTCAACCCCTGAAAATCATTCTTCTACTCTCTGAGTTCGGCTTCTTAAGATTTCACACAGAAATGAGATCATGATGTATTTGGATTTCTGTGCCTGGCTTATTTTGCTTAGAACAATGTCATCCAGGTTCATCCATGTTGTCACAGATGGCAGAATTTTCTTCCTTTTTAAGGTAGAATAATATTCCATCATGTTATATAAGCCATAAAGTTTTGAGTTGTTAATTGTGCAACATAATTAACTGAAACAAGAGTATCTAGTGAGCAGTAAGAAATATAATTAGTACTCAGTAAACTAGTATTAACTAGATAACTAGCATCTAGAAACAATTCAGTACTACAATTGGTCAACTAAGCACCCTTTCAAAGGCAGGTTCTCTTGACATGGAAATAAATTGCCATTTTTCTATACATGTTATTTTTATATATGCTATATTTTATAATAAAAAATTACCTATAATCTCATGTTTTATATGTAATTTCTTGTAAATTTTGTTTATACAGTATTGGATTTATTAATAACATAATCAAATGTGTTCCATGGCTTGTCATGTTCTATTCTTTGTATAGGAAGTAAGGTAGATCTTTTAAAAAACTAAAGCAGAGTTTGAGTCTAATTGTGATTTATGGCAGGCTGGCCATACACTTATTATGAGAAAAATGTTTGAATTGGAGAAAAGGATCCTAGAGTTGTAGTCATGGTTTTCCTAATAATTTCAGATTGTGGGAAAGTTGCTTGAGAAAGCCACTTGCCTCGCTGAGTCTCTGATTTCTTATCTCTAAACAGAGGAGGAGAGACCTGTTGATATTTAAGTTCTCATCTAATTAAGTATTCTGAGTCTGAATATAGTTCAAGTACAAAGGCACACATTTTAAATTGAACATTTATTGTGGTTTATCTCTAAAACATGTTCTATAACACAATGAAGAATATAATTTTTTTAAATTTCTAATAGTTAATTTGTGTGATTACATATAATAGCAACTGGAGAGATTTTCATGATTGAATTAGGTGATTAAGATTAATTCTTTTTGTCTAGAAATTAGTTCTAAAACCTAGAAATGAGCCATGGTTGTATGAAGAAATCCATTTTATAGGACATCAAGGTTCTGCTTTATTTTATAGGAGTCTTGAAATGCAACCTAGATAATTTTTTTTAAATTAAAGAAAGTACTTAAAAAAAGATGAAACTCAAACTGGGCATATACAGGAAAGAGTGATTAGGATGGTGAAGTACTTAAAACAACGGTGTCAGGTGAAAATGCAGTATTTACTCTAAAAAAGAGACTGGGGGTGAGAGCAGGTATAGCTAAGAGGATGCCTTATTCTTTATGGCTCTTAGGGAAAGAACAAGAATGAGTGAGTAGAATTAGAGAGAGACAAATTTTGACTCTACTATCTGGAAGAATATATTAAGAATTCCCTTCAATAGCAGTCATTCAAGCAGAAATTATGTAATCACTTGAGAGAGATTCTTCCAAGTAAAGTTAAGAACTAGTTTCATTTTCTAATTATTTAAGACTCTAGGTGACCAATTTATACACATAAAGATAATTCTAATTTTACAAAGAAGTTTGGGCACAGGTTGCTTTTCCTGGTATGGGAAAGTGAGAAGGGCAAAGGCTCAAGGCTGCACTTTGGGGATGATTAACATTGCAAATCTCTTCAGGAACAGTAGAACCAACTCCCAGGCAAATAGTCCCATTACAGGTTTGAAGCATTCCCAAGGTTAGGCAACCTTCAAAGACGAACACACATTTCTCTAAATGCTCCTGCCCCAAAATTACATCAATGTGTTCTTTAATTCTTGTATTTTAAAACCCATGATTTTCTTGTGGTGAGAGCCCGAGAGCCATTGGAGGCTTCAAGGATGGGGACTTGCCAATCCCAATTGTGGCCCAGGCACATGTGCCAACTGGATGCTCACACTTAACTTTGGGTTTTTTATTTTCCTTCTTCTTGCAGCTTTAAGTAAAGGACCCTTTCTTGGCTCTCTTGGGTTCACAAATACTGGTCTATGGGCTGAAGTCATCTTCAGAACTAGGGTTTCCCTAAGGGAAAGTAAGATTTGTTTTCCCTTCTGAAGGATTTGACCAAAACCATTTTCTACCTCAGAGCCTCTCTTAAAAATGTGGAGCACACTTTCTGGTCCTTCACAGTTCTAAAAAGAAATAAAAGCTTTTCTTTATATCTTTCGTAGCTTGAATGTATGTCCATGTTAATGCTGTAGATTTTACCACATCCATGTGCTTCCGTATTACAGTATAAACTGCTGATGCACTGAAATATAAGCTACAATCACACATAAGAAATGACCAATATTAAAGCTTTATTAATTTTGGCTTTACAGAATGGAATTTTGGATCTATTGATTTTCCTATATTCCCTGTCAAACAATGGTGAAAACAAGAGCTTAAGAATTTAGTTTTGTAGAATTTTCCCCAGTTGATGTAGAATCATAGAATCTAAGACAGGAAAGACAAACTTTTGAAGCCATATAGTACAAACTCCTTGTTTTATAATTGAGGAGATATTTTCCCTAAGGTGATGAGTGATTGAGCCTAGAAGGCAATTATATTACTTGCCTAGGGCGTGTCCAGCCATACTCATGCCACCAACTACCTCACTCCTTACTCATTATACATGTGCTCAGCCTCTACTGAGCTCATAAAACTCTAAGTGTCTGGCTACTATAGTAAGGAAGTGTTATTTGGTTGAATATTGGGTTAAATTATTTAGTTATTTAGTTGAATACTCAAAGATAAGCTTATTTATCTTCTCAATTCCAAATAAGGAAAATTTCAAGAAAATAAAATTGTGACATATCCATAACCTGCAAGAAAGGAAGACTATTGTGTATTAGCACATGCAAATAAAAAAACACAAAAAGGTTTTGTTATTGTCAGTAAGGTAGTGTGCTAACTGTGAATATAAGACATAAAGTTCATTTTTTTTTTTTTTTTGAAACAGAGTCTCACTGTGTTGCCTGGGCTAGAGTGCCGTGGCATCATCTTAGCTCACAGCAACCTCAAACTCCTGGGCTCAAGAGATCCTCCTGCCTCAGCCTCCCGAGTAGCTGGGGCTACAGACATGCGCCACCATGCCCAGCTAATTTTTTCTCTATATATTTTTAGTTGTCCAGTTAATTTCTTTCTATTTTTAGGAGAGACGGGGTCTCGCTCTTGCTCAGGCTGGTTTCGAACTCCTGAGCTCAAACAATCCGCCCGCCTCGGCCTCCCAGAGAGCTAGGATTACAGGCGTGAG